>CAUYQV010040318.1:0-10095 GCA_963574575.1 Galagoides demidoff
GAACAGAACAGAGAACTAAGAGATGAACCCAGACACTTATTATAATTTGATCTCTGATAAGACCACCCAAAACATGAATTGGGGGAAAGATTCCCTATTTAACAAATGGTTCTGGGTGAATTGGCTGGTGACTTGTAGAAGACTAAAACTGGACCCACAACTTTCACCATTAACAAAAATTGATTCTTACTGAATAAAAGATCTAAACCTAAGACATAAAACTATGAAGATACTTAGAGAGAGTGCAGGAGAAACACTTGGCCTGAGAGAATAGTTTATGAGGGGGACCCCCTGGGCAATTGAAGCAACACCAAAAATATACTACTGGGGTCTGATCAAACTAAAACAGAACACAGTAAATAAAGAAAGCAGATAGCCCTCAGGATGGGAGAAGATATTTGCAGCTTATGTCTCTGACAAAGGTTTGATAAACAGAATCCACAGAGAACTCAAACTTATTAATAAGAAAAGAACAAGTGATCCTGTTTCATTGTGGGCAAGATACTTGAACAGAAGCTTCTCTGAAGAAGACGTGCTCACAACCTATAGAAACAGGAAAAAAATGCTCATAATCTTTAATCATCAGAGAAATGCAAATCAAAACCACTTTGAAATATCATCTAACTTCAGTAAGAGTAGTCCACCTCACAAAATCCCAAAAGTACAGATGTTGGAGTGAATGTGGAGAAAAGGGAACTCTTCTGCACTTCCGGTGGGAATGCAAACTAATATGTTCCTTTTGGAAAGAAGTTTGAAGAACACTTAGGGAACTAAAAGTAGACTTGCCATTTAATCCTGCTGCAATTCCTCTATAAGGCATATATCCAGAAGACCAAAAATCACTTTACAACAAAGATATTTGCTCCAGAATGTTTTTTGCAGCCCAATTCATAATTGCCAAGTCATGGAAGCAGCCCAAGTGCTAACATAAATGGATTAACAAATTCTGGTATAGGGATACCATGGAATATTATGCAGCCTTAAACAAGATGGAGACTTTACCTCTTTTATGTTTACATGGATGGAGCTGGAACATATTCTTCTTAGTAAAGTATCTCAAGAATGGAAGAAAAAATATCCAATGTACTCAGTACTATTATGAAACCAATATATAATCACCTACACTTTCATATGAAAGATAAAATAGGGCGGCACTTATGGCTCAAGGAGTAGAGTGCCAGCCCCATATACTGGAGGTGGAGGGTTCAAACCCAGCCCCAGCCAAAAATTGCAACAACAACAAAAATAGAAAGATATACAACTATATCCCAGGATGAAGGAGGGAAGAGGCAGGGGAGGGAAGATGGTGGGTGGAGGGAAGGTATTTGGTGGAACCTCACCTATGGTGTATATTGCAAGGGTACATGTCAAATATATTAAGAATAGAGTGTAAATGTCTTAACACAATAAGTAAGTGAGATAACATCTATGTTAACTAGTTTGATGTAAGCATTCCAAATTGTATATAAAATCTGCACATTATACCCCATAAATGCATTAATGTATATGGTTACAGTTTAACAAAAAAAAAGGAGAAATGAAAATGGAAATTTATAAGTAATTTATAAATCTAAAATTAAACACTCAAAAGTATAAATAAAATGTTCACAAGAAGCTATTTATCTATAAAATAAACCTCATGATCAAATTGGAATTATCACAGGAGTAAAAGAATGATTGGATTCTAATATTGGATAACTGGACCATCACTTAGCTCTTGGCACCTTTGAAAATATTACAGCATGGCTATGCTGAATTAGAAATATTTCAATATAGTTTACAACATTAAGACATTAAAGGAAAAATTTAGGATCATTTCAAGAGATGCAGAAAAATAGTATAAAAATTAATATTCAAGAAAGTAAAAAACTATTAGCAAAATAAGGAAAAGAGAAAATGTTCATAACCTGACAATGGGGACCAATTAAAACTACCTAAAATAAATATACATAATGATGAAACATTGTCTTTAAAGTCAGAAACAATTGAAGGGGGCTCTACTGTTATAGCTTATGTTTGACATTACAATGCAGAATAAACTGTCTACTAATATTAGTTTTAAAAAAAAGTATAGAAAGATAAGATGAAAGATCAAAACTTACATTTTATTTCTTTTTTTGAGACAAAGTCTACTCAGTGGCCCTGAGTGGGGTTGAGTAATATGATGTCATAGCTCACAGCAACTTCAAACTTTTGGGCTCAAATGATCCTCTTGCCTCATCCTCCCAAGTAGCTGAAATTACAGGTACCTACCATAATGCCTGGCTATTTTTAGAGACAGGGGTCTCGCTTTTGCTTGGGCTGGTCTCAAACTCCTGAGCTCAGAGTGCCTTCAAGAGAGCATGAGACAGATCCTGTTTGGGCTTATTGGCCACATGGTAGAGAATCAGATTTTTATTGAATTATAACAAGCACTGAGAAATTTAAGAAAAAGAGTGATTTAATCAGACTTTTTGTGTATAAAAACAGTTTGGAGTAAAGTAAAAAGAACAATAGGAGAGACTGTACTAGTTTAGACAAGAAATGATAGTGACCTAGATATTGGACAGGAAAGAGAAATGAAACAAAGGAATGTATCACTATTATCTTTATATCCCTTTGACTAGAAAACTTTAATTTGCTAACAGGATGTAAGCATCAAATTTGTTTTTAAAACTGATTTAAATTAAATCTGAAATTAGCGAGACCATACTTATAATCCGTTTTTAACTGAAGTATAATCTGAATAGAGAAAAATTTTTATCTCATGAATGGAAAGATTAATGAATTATTGTGAAATGAACACACCTAGGTAACCACAGACTAGGTCCAGAATGTCCTTTCAGCGTCCTCTTCTATTAACTAACTCCTCTTTTCTCTCCAAAGCTATCCACTGTTCTGACTCCAAACATTGATTACTTTTGCCTGATTCTGAACTTAATATAAATGAATAATCTAAACACATGCTTTTGGTCTCCTTTCATGGCACCACATTCCTTTTGTTTTTTTACAACTTCCACATTATCCCCTCTTGGTACCCTTTTTACTTTGGCTTCCACAAAACCTTATACATTTATCCTTAAAAAGTATCTTTGTTTTGGGAACCAAAAATCTGATGATGGAAGAGACCATGTTAGTCTTAAGTCACAATTAATTTGAACATTGGTCAATGTACTACTTCTGAATGAGTCACTGTTCTAATAATAACTAATAAAACGCAGGTTATAAAAATGATACAAATATAAAACATCTCAACTAATAGTTACTTTAATGCAGTAGCAAACTGGATCACAGTTGCACTTCATTCCCTTCTGCCCTTTTGCTTGAGAGGAAAAATAATCAGGGGAAAAACAAGAGATCACCTGAATTTAACTACAATAATTTATGGCAAATTTTTTACATAGCCGCAATCAAATCTTATCCATAAATTATAAACTAGAGAAGAGAACGTTTAAAATATAATGAATGCAGCTCAGCACCCATAGCACAATGGTTACACCGCCAGTCATATACTCTGCGGGTGGTGGGCTTGAACTTGAGCCAGCTAAACAATGACAACTGCAACAAATATACCCAGGTGTTGGCTCCGCGCCTGTGGCTCAATCAGCTAGGGTGCCAGCCATGTACACCTAAGGTGGCAGGTTTGAGTCCCCAGCCCGGGCCCACCAAACAACAATGATGGCTGCAACCAAAAAATGGCCGGGCATTGTGGCGGGCGCCTGTGGTCCCAGCTACTTGGGAGGCGGAGGTAGAAGACTCGCTTGAGCCCAGGAGTTGGAGGTTGCTATGAGCTGTGATGCCATGGCACTCTACCCAGGGGGATAGCTTGAGGCTCCGTCTCAAAAAAAAAAAGAAGGAAAACTAGTTAAAAGCAATACTAAAGAGGAATACATACACGCCGTTGTCTCATTGGCAAGGTTTTCCTTCAACTGGACTCTTTAAACAAGGATCAGCAGGACAAAAACTATTACAAATCTATGAGCGTTTGACCTGACTCAATTCCAAAGACAAGGAACATTTATTCCTTCCAGCCAGATCCTGATTTGACATCTCTGGGTGACCAGAGTGCTCATGGAATTGTTGAAGGTACAATCCACATGACATGCAGCAGTCTCAAGTCTCTTGCCTAAGTCACTATATTCTTTAAAGGAGAAATAACCTTGTCCTTGGGTCTTCCCCTCTTGCCAGCTATAGATAAACAGAGAGTTAAAACGCTATGCCAGAACAGTTTAATAACCCTCTCTAAAGAGCTGGGCTATAGGCCTCTGTATATAGTCCTCAATAAAACTAACTTTAATTCTTTAAAAACAATTTTTCCTTTAGTCCACAGTTGCACCTTTTTGATTTATTTTTTATTTTTTTGGAGAAGAGTCTCACTTTGTTGCCCTGGTTAGAGTGCTGTCACGTCAGAGCTCACAGCAACCTCAAACTCTTAGGCTTAAGTGATTCTCTTGCCTTAGCCTCCTGAGTAGCTTGGACTACAGGCACCCGCCACAATGCCTGGCTATTTTTAGAGATGGTGTCTTGCTGTGGCTCAGGCTGGTCTCAAACCTGTGAGCTCAAGCAATCCACATGCCTTGGCCTCCCAAGTGCTAGTATTACAGATGTGAGCCACCATGCCCAGCCTTGATCATATTTCATTAGCTCTTTAGTCACCTCCAGAGAACCCAGGAGACTCCACAAAGCACAGCTAGAAAACAACCAGCCAAATAAAGTCCAAAGCCTTGACCTGACATTCAAGTCTTCAGCTTGCCTTTTTAACCTTGTTCCCTGCCATCAGGTCAACAAACCTGAGCTGCACCTGTGTGCTAAGCTCTGAACTTGCAGGAGGGACAGATGGATGCATAGTCTGGGCCCCAAAGAAAGTCACAGCCTTATGGGAACGAAGGGCAAACAACTAAAGAAGCTACTTAGGCCAGGCGCAGTGGCTCACGCCTGTAATCCTAGCACTCTGGGAGGCCGAGGTGGGTGGATTACCTGAGCTCAGGAGTTCAAGACCAGCCTGAGCCAGAGGGAGACACCACCCCCTCAATCCCATCTCTAAAAATAGCTGGGTTGTTGTGGTAGGTGCCTATAGTCCCAGTTACTTGGGAGGCTGAGACAAGAGAATTGCTTGAGCCCAAGTGTTTGAGGTTGCTGTGAGCTATGAAACCATAGCACTCAAACCCCAGGGTTACAGAGTGAGACTCTGTCTCAAAAAAAATTTAAATTAAAATTGAAAAATAGGCTTGGTGCCCATAGCTCAATGAGTAGGGTGCCGGCTACATACACCAGGGCTGGTGGGTTTGAACCCAACCAGGGCCTGCTAAAAAACAACAATGACAACTACAACCAAAAAATAGCCGGGCATTGTGGCAGGCGCCTGTAGTCCTTGGGAGGATGAGGAAGAGAATCGCTTAAGCCCAAGACTTTGAGGTTGCTGTGAGCTGTTACGTCACAGCACACGGGGCAACATAGTGAGATTCTGTCTCAAAAAAAACTAAAGAAATAAAAATAGGGTGGTGACTGTGGCTCAAGGAGTAGGGCGCCAGCCCCAAATACTAAAGGTGGCAGGTTCAAACCTCAGCCCCAGTCAAAAACTGCAAAAAAATAAAAAATAAAAAAAAGAAAGAAAGAAAGAAAAATAAAATAATAATAATAATAAGAAGAAGAAGCTGGGGTGGTGCCTGTGGCTCAAAGGAGTAGGGCACCGACCCCATATGCCGGAGGTGGCAGGTTCAAACCCAGCCCCAGCCAAAAACTGAAAAAAAAAAAAAAAAAGAAAAAGAACCTACTTAAACCCAGCTTGGTAAATACCATAAAAGCACGGGCAGCTGTAAGAGGAGGTACCTTGGCCAACCTGGAGGTTTGGGGAAGCTCTCTGAAGGACTAATAACTCGGTGGAATTGGCAAGGCAGAGAAGGTGGGAATAATCTTAAATGCAGGATGTTAAAGGAGAAAAACGTGTGTGCATATATATACCTACATATTACACACAGTGCATATACTATATGCTTTACTATATACTGAATTATGCTTACAAGACAGTATATATAACAAAGTATCTATTACAATTTTTCTGATTTCATGTATCCCTATATTCTTTATACATGCATATATACGTAGTAAATACAAACTTACATAAAAATGAAAAACAGAAATTTAAGGAGCTCTCTTGGGAGGGAGGGGGAAAAGGGAGGTGTACGTGTATTTTATATTTGTTAGGTCTTATTTCTCAAGTTGAATAATGGATACATTACTATATAATCACCTTTTAATATTTTTGACTACATTAAGTACTTACAGCAAAAAAGGAAAAATTGGAAAAGTGGGAAAGGTTTTCTAGGGAGAAATGCCAGCCTAAAAAAAGCTTACAGGGGTGAAACAGCAAAAATACATATATACTAGTGCCTCCCTACACGCTCCACTCTCTTCCAAACTCCACAGAAACATCCAAATCTGCAGTCCCCGTCTTTCTGCCTCACTCTCTGATGTCCAATCTCGCCCCTCGCTGACCTTTCTGACCAGATTAGCCCCTCCCAGTTGCAAGCGTCCGCCTCTTCTCCAAGGGTTCAATTCCTGAATCTATCCCTCCCCCAAAAGACTGAGGACTTCGCAAGGCTGAACCCAGCCCAGGCGCGGAGCTCAGTGCCGCCGACGCGGCTCCGGCCAGCAGATGGCGCTGCCGGGCAGGCGCAGGGCTGGGCTCCGCCTGCGCGGCCGACGAAGCTCAGGCCCCGAGCCGCGACTCCTGCGCGCCGCCCGGATCCTGCCCGCGGCGCTGGGAGCGCGCCAGTTTCCAGGCTGGCACTGGTCGGCTCCCTCGGCCGACGGCGAGAGAGGGGGAGAAAAATCCTCTCTTTTCCCAACACGCCACTCACCAAACAGGCAGCATCAACTAAAAGGCGTGGACTTAACAGCTAGCCAGTTTCTTTCTTTCCGATTACTGCCCATTCGAATTGATTCTGTGGACCCCTTCTTAGCTTCATCCGAGAGTCCTCTGCCGTTTATTGTCAGGTGGTGCCAAACCGTGACTAATCTAAGTGCGGACCAGTGTTCTAGAAAACTCCCTGCGGAGGCCCCCTCTAGTCCGGCAGCCTCTTTCCTCCCCCGCCTGGCTCTTCTCCACCTGCGCCTCCGGCCGGCTGCCCCCGACTCTCCCAGGGGTGGGAGTGACGAGCGCTAGAGCAGGAAGGTCTAAGGACCTCACAATCCCCTGGGCACGGTCCCAGGGGTGGGGGTGACGAGCGCTAGAGCAGGAAGGTCTAAGGACCTGACAGTCCCCTGCGCACGGTCCCAGGGGTGGGGGTGACGAGCGCTAGAGCAGGAAGGTCTAAGGACCTCACAGTCCCCCGGGCACGGCAGATTCCCGGTGTCTCTCTGGAGCACTTTGATGTGTTCTTTGGAAACCCAATTACATCACTTCGCAGTAGCAACCTTAAAAGGGGGGTATCTGCGCCTGAGGGCTGCTTATAGCTTCTCAGCTTCTGTACCCTTCTTCACACCTCCAGTCTCTCTCCGCCAGGGTCCCCTAACCCCTAAATGGAATTCCTTTAACGCTGGGTCCATTTCTTTTCTTTGGCCGGGCCTGGGCTTGAACCGCCCCACCTCCGGTATATGGGGCCGGTGCTCTCCTCCTTTGAGCCACAGGCACCACCCTTTCATTTCTTTTCTTTTTGTTTATTTTATTATTATTATTATTATTATTATTATTATTATTATTATTTTTGAGACAGTCTCACTATGTTGTCCTCAGTAGAATGCTGCCGCAGCAACCTCCAACTCTTGGGCTCAAGCAATTCTCTTGCCTCAGCCTCCCAAGGAGCTGGGACTACAGGCGCCTGCCACAACTCCTGACTATTTGTTGTTGTTGTTGCAGTTGTTTAGCTGGCCCAGGCCCGGTTCGAACCCGCCCGCCTCAGTGCGTGTGGCCGTAGCTGTAACTGCTGTACTAAGCCTTTTTGTTTTGTTTTTTATTATGGCATTAATAAAGTTTTATTCAAGGAATTTCACATGAGATTCCTTCCACTGTACATCAAGGGTAGCCTTAGTTCCCCAAAGGCTTTTACCTTTAAGATAGCCCCTTTGGGGGTGGCGCCTGTGGCTCAAAGGAGTAAGGCGCTGGGCCACATATGCCAGAGGTGGCAGGTTCAAACCCAGCCCCTGGCCAAAACCTGCAAAAAAAAAAAAAGAAAAAGATAGCCCTTTTCATTTCTTTTTGTGAGGCAGAGTCTGACTTTGTCACCCACTGTAGACAACTGTGATGTCACAGCTCACAGCAACCTCAAACTCTTGGGCTTAAGTGATCCTCTTGCCTCAGCCTCCCAAGTACCTGGGATGACAGGCACAGGCCATATCCCCCAGCTATTTTTAGAGATGAGGTTCTGCTCTGGTTCAGGCTGGTCTGAACTCCTGAGCTCAGGCAGTCCACCCACCTTGCCCTCCCAGAGTGTTAGGATTACAGGCATGAGCCACTAAGATAGCCCTTTTTAATAGAATAGATCTTCAATCACAGGTGTCTTGTCAGCCCTACATAACAGTAATATAAAAGTTTATGTTTCCAGAGAAGATCATATAATGAGTCTCCCTTTGCTCCACTAGTTAGCTCCATGAACCACCCAGTTATTAACTATCCAGAAGAGTTACATTAAGAATTAGCTAGACAGGCTCGGTGCCTGTGGCTCAAGTGGCTAAGGTTCCAGCCACATACACCTAAGGTAGTGGGTTTGAATCCAGCCCAGCCCGCCAAATAACAATGATGGCTGCAACCAAAAAATAGCCGGGCGTTGTGGCAGGCCCCTATAGTCCCAGCTACTTGAGAGGTGGAGGCAGGAGACTCGCTTGAGCCCAGGAGTTGGAGGTTGCTGTGACCTGTGATGCCACAGCACTCTACCCAGGGGGACAGCTTGAGGCTCTGTCTCAAAAAAAAAGAATTAGCTAGACAAGGCACATCTGCACTGTCTGTTTTTCAACCTATTAGATAATCACAGTTGCTTGCTTTGTATTTCCACTTGGACAGTGCTCACCTAGAAAATGGAAGCAAAACAGTAATAAAGGGCTAATAAAATGTCCTAGGTTGAGTGCTAGTAGAGCAGCAGATAGAAAACCTAGAGGGCTGTACATGGTGGCTCACATCTGTAATCCTAGCACCCTGGGAGGCCTAGCCGGGTGGATCCCTTGAGCACAGGAGTTTGAAACCAGCCTGCACAATAGCAAGATCCAGTTTCTACTAAAAGTAGAAAACCTACCCTGGCGTTGTGTTGGGTGCCTATGGGCCCAGCTCCTTGGGAGACTGAGACAAAAGGATTGCTTGAGCCCAGTAGTTTGAGGTTTCTCTGAGCTATGACACCATGGCACTCTACCTTTGGTGACAAAGTGAGACACTGTCTCAAAAAAAAACAAAGAAAGAGAAGAAAACCTACTGGGAAGGTTTTTTGTGGTCATGTCCACCTACCAGGTCTATTTCAAGAACACCCTTCTGTGGGGACCTTACTTGTGTATCACAGGAAGCACATAGCTGGCAGTGCAGCCCTGCCTCCTAGCCCCTCTACTCCCCTGCCAGGTGCCAGTCAGATTCCAAGACCCCAGAGCCTCCACCTCCAAGACTCCCCAGATGATTCTCTGACAGCCTCTCTCACCTGGTTTGAGATGAGGGGAAACAGCGCCTTCTACTCCCTGTTAGGTATGGGTGGGGGGACAGGGCAAGTGAGCACACTGACAACTCTCTACAAAGACATTTCCCCTCCAAGTTCCTGGGGGACTTCAGCCTTCTCTCTGTGGCCAAGAAGTAGGTGAGTTTTAGCTCTACAGAGTCCTGCACCGGTGGTCCAGCCTCAATGTAGGGTCAGCCACTCTGGCATTGTTTCTGCCTTTGTGGCCTCTGCTGAAATTCTGAGGTTGCTGGAAAGTCTTTGTGTTATATCCTATCAGTTTCCAGCCTTTGCCTGAAGGCTAGTCCCAGTGTTTCTCATCTTGACCTAGAAAAGATCTGGGCTCAGCGCCTGTGGCTCAATTGGCTAAGGCGCCAGCCATGTACACCTAAGGTGGCAGGTTCAAATCCCCAGCCCGGGCCTGCCAAACAACAATGATGGCTGCAACCAAAAAATGGCCGGGCGTTGTGGCGGGCGCCTGTGGTCC
>CAUYQV010040319.1:0-33436 GCA_963574575.1 Galagoides demidoff
TAGGATCAAATGGCAGGTCTATTTTTAGTTCTCCAAGTGTTCTCCAGATGTCTTTCCAATGTACACTGCTATGATTTAATAAAAAAAATTATAACAAAAAATAAATTAAAAATATAAAAAATTATCTTACTGAGTTATAACATTTATAAGCATTTATAGGAGATATTATTTTTGCCAAAAATATCATGTAAACATAAATTTTTTTAAAATCACATTTCTAAAATGCTCTCTCCAAGCTTGGAATTCTTTCAGAAAATTATTTCCTTCTTGCTTATTATTAAATGTCATTTCACTTTAAAAGTTGAAAAAAAGAAAAGAAAAAGGAGAAAAGTAATGTTATTCAACAATCTATCTTATTAATGCTACATAAATATCATTTAAAATTATAATCCATATAACAATTGAGGTATGTTTACATTCTTTTTTCTTTGGCCCAAATCATTGAAATCTCTTGTAGATTTCACACTTACAACAAATCTCCATTTGGACGAGTCATAAGGGCTCAATAGTAGAGCTAGAGGCTGAGTTTTGAAGCACAGATCTAGACTCTGTTATTTGTAGATAAAAATTTGATTAAAAAGAAGAATTACTTTTTAAAATAGTATTTTATATTTCTTTTTAAAATAGTGGTTAGCAAATTGAAGGCAGAAAATAACTTTCCCAGATATACCAGGTTAAAATTTTTCTTTATACCTTTGAGGGCTTAGTGTATAAAATTGTAAATTCCTGAACGATGGACACCTTCAGTAAATTTTTTTTTTATCAAATCATAGCTGTGTACATTAATGCAATCATGGGGTACAATGTGCTGGTTTTACATACAATTCGAAATATTTTCATCAAACTAGTTAACATAGCCTTCATGGCATTTTCTTAGTTATTGTGTTAAGACATTTATATTCTGCATTTATTAAATTTCACATGTACCCTTGTAAGATGCACCATAGGTGTGGCCCCACCAATTACCCTCCCTCCACGCATCCTCCCTTCATCAGTAAAATTAATGGGAATTTTTAGTAAAGCATTTAGAGACACTAAAAAGACAAAAATCACTATCTGATGCTGATCTCCCCACGTTTTTAAGCAATAGTTTTGGTGTTTTATTATTCAAAGTCAACTAGTCATCTTGCAATGATCATGCCATAAAAACCAATATTTTTATTTGTAATATTTAAAAAATCATAAAAAAGCATAGATTGTTAAAATAGCTTGATCTAATTAAAACTCTTGGGTGTACCAGTGTTTATATGTACAGCGTATATGTAAGGTGTGTTGTGTGTATGCACTTTTCGTGTCAGTGGTTAGAACAGTGGGAACAGTGTGGTACGCTTGAAGGAACCCTGGAATGAGAGTTGAAGACCAGCCTTATACTTCCTGCTCTGACAGTAACTAACAGGCTGATGGGGGTAGGTCACAAGTCTGGGAGTCTGGAGTTCCATTTCCTAATTGAACAATGAGCGCGTTCTGGTACATACTTTCCAACTCCCTCCAGGGCTGTGAATCTAGGGCTACCAACACAGTGAAGTTGCCATGGAAACAAGCACTGCACTAGCACAACACAGTTGAGCAGTGATTTTCCACTTTAGATATGGAAATATTACAACTCTTTGATATTTAAAATCATGATCTATTTCTCAAGAGGAGTGTGTGGAAATCAAGAATGTTTGAACATTCGCATACACACGGTATACTTTCACTCAACCTCACGTACAAAATACAGATTTTAGATATTGCTTGACTAACTATATGTGTGTGTGTGTTTTATACATGTCGGTTCTTGGTTTCATTCTTAAGTGAATTATTTCAAAGCGGCAAAGAGATATAATGGCTATGAAATGAGACACAGTAAAAAGTAAAAACTCATTATGAATGTAATAAAAATATTTCTTTGACTAATAAAATCACCCTGTGTTTGTGTTCACTAGGGGGAAGGAAAAAATACAGTGCATTGCTGGGACTGATGTTGATGTTCATTTCTTTGCGTTTACTTTAGACCTAGTCTTAAGGAGTTCAAGGCATTTTGTTACCAAGTTTTAAATTAAGTTTTAATCCCCAAATGCCCTTGAGATACAGGTTGGTTTGAGAATGGATTATTATCACATAAAAATGAATATCCCTTCATTGATACAATTTTTCAATTCAACCATTTTGCTTTCTATTTCTTACTATTGACCCTGTCTATAGAGTAGGATAATCAGGGTGGAAATAATTGTTTGCAAGGGATGTTATATGGCATTTACTTCTTTAAGGAATAAGAGTATTCTTACTCTTAAGTAACATAATTTATAAGTAAAGACAATTTTTTTTTCATTTTTGAAAAATTTTATTTATTTATTTTTTTGGCCAGGGCTGGGTTTGAACCTGCCACCTTTGGCATATGGGGCCGGTGCCCTACTCCTTTGAGCCACAGGGACTGCCCAATTTTTTTTTTTCATTTTAGTGAATGAATTTCCAATATTTGCCACCATGAAGTCCTTTCAGGATGAATTGTTGTATAATATGAGTAAATGAGGCTTTTGAAAAAAATTATGATATATGTTTATATTTTTATATATGTATGTGTTTATAACTTGCATACATATAACTACTATCTGATAGGCAATTCTGCTTATTTTTATACATATCTTTATTTATATGTGTATGTATATATACATAGCACATAAAAACAAAATTATTGACAAAATGTGATATAGTTGAATGAGACAAATACCTATCGTATGTTTTGTATAAAAGGCAATTAAGATTATTTTATTCTTATGTTATAAGAAAAATGTGGTAAATTGGTTGAAGAGAAAGTATACATCCAATTCTATGGTACCCTGACTTGCCCCGACTTAATACCTATACCGACTTAATACCTTAATACCAACTTAATACCTCTCAAAACAATTTGAGATTTGACTTTAAAAGACATATCATTTTTCATGCTTTAAAATTTTTACTTTGGCCTGCCTATTTTCTTTTCATTCCAACTGTGCCAATTCAACACTGAAGAAAAAAGGAGAAAGATCCATTGCCATACTCTTAAAATATTTCCATTGTTTACTATGGAAGTTAAATGATTTAGGCTTGGGCTTCGGAGGCTATTTTGGAAGTCCTTCTGAAAGTAGTTCACCAACCTCAGTTTCTCTTTTTCTATTAAACTGCTGGAGAGCAGTATTGAAAAAGAAATTTGAGATGAGCATATTGGTAATACCGACCTACAAACTAGAGACCATGATAACTACTGTCAATCTGAAGAGGTTATTGTGAGGCTCACGTATCATAATATGTGGCGTTCTTACTCTAGTCCTGTAGACAAAGGTGTGATTATGACACATAAAATCTCTGAATTATGAAGAGACAGTACAAACAGCCATTTTTATAGACAGAGAATCAGAAGATTTAAAATAGATTATCTCAGATCACAGTATTAGTGTTCATCCTTGTTCTGTATGGCTTTCAAAAAGGAATCATTGTTATTGACTTTAGATAATTCAAGGAGAATAAGAAAAGATTAATGGAGGAGTTGGGAAATTAGACTTCTATGGAAGGATTACTTTTATCGAGCACCTCCGGTGTCTGGCTCTGCCCGTTCTTTTGCATTACCTGTAAAATGTGACTGCTCAGCAGGGTTTTAGCACCTTTGGATAGTGCTTCCTTTAGGGATGTCCAACCTTTTTTCTTTTCTGTCACAAGTTGGAAGAATAAAGAGTTGTCTTGGGCCACACAGCAAGTACACAAAGAGTAAAGGAAAGCTCATTGGCCAAAAAAAAAGAGAGAAAGAAATAAAAGTTCCCTGTATACTTTTTGTCATTTCTAACACCACAAATAGCAAAAAAAAAGTTCTCACAAAATCAGTATGCAGCTGGCAGGCCACAGGTTGGACACCCCTGCTTTACCACATTAAATGGAGTAAGAAGAAAGGAAAGATCTACAATCTAGTTTAAACCTTCACAAAGCTTTCCTAATTTTGAACTGAATGATCACAAAGGTATTAACAAAGGCTGGTGGGTCCTCTTTTCTCTGCAAAAGAAGAGTTAGGGCCCAGAAGAAGGGTAAGTCCTGGCACTAGGGGAGCCCGGTCGGGAAGACATTTAGCTTTTGCTTTTGAAATTTCATGCCATTAAAAAATGTTCAGTGTTGCCCAGGATGGCATGCTGAATCTAAAGTGTATCAGACAATATATTTTAAAAATAAGCCACATGACAACATGCAGGTCAAAGAAAAATGGAACTTACTGGAATACTATAAAGAAGAGTGCTTAAACTTGTAGATACTTCGCTCCTAGTTCTGGGTGCCAGCTGATGTGCCCTGCTTTAGTGGTGCATGAATCATCTTTCTGAGGGCCCTTCAGGCCTCTGTTCAGAAAATGCGGCCCTGAAAGCTTTTGTGTGGAACTGATGTCTTCTTCCAACTCAAAGGCAATTTCTCCTTGACCAGCTTTCCCCTGACATAGCTTACTTAGGTGCTGTAGCATTTATCATGTACGCCTTTACGCCTCCTCAGGCTTGAGTCATGCTATTGTCTTTTCTTTAGCCATTGAAGTATTTCAATCTGGCCAATCTGCATTGCGTAGCTTTCACAAAATGTTTCTTGACCTATGGAATGTGGCTTGTAATTATTAACGCTCTGTGTCGTATGTTTAGTTTTACCCAAGTATTACAGTAATTATAAAACATTTTTGAGAACAACATGTCAAGTAGGTACTTTCCAGATCATTAAGAATCAGCACTCCCTATTTACAAAAGTAAAATATATATTCACTTTTTCCTGTCAAACTTCTTTTATGCTGTTTTTTTTCTTGAGAAGGTTTTGTCATATTTATTATTCATTAGGTTCTCTTGATCATTTTTTGAGTGAGCATGGTAAGAATTGTTATTTCCATTATTCAAATGAAAAACTGAAGTTCAGATATCTAGAATGTCAACAGTCTCCTGGTAATAGATAATACAGAAATCTATTTTTGTGTGTTTTTTTTCCCCAATGTTGGGATCTTTACCCTGTGTCACAGTGTTCTGAGATTTGAGATGGTTATTTGCAGTGGGGGGTAGAAGCTTAAGTATTTACTTCAGGCATATGATATGTTTCTTTAAAAAGAGAATCAGAGCCAATAAACATGTATTAATTGAATAAGTAAATCAGAAAAGTAATTTAGGCTCAGCGCCCATGCTCAGTGGTTAGGGCACCGGCCACGTACACTAACCAGCCTGGGCCTGAACCCAGCTTGGGCCTGCTAAACAACACTGACAACTATAATGACAACAACAAAAATAGCTGGATGTTGTGGCAGGAACCAGTAGTCCCAGCTACTTGGAAGGCTGAGGCAAGAGAATCGCTTAAACTCAGAGTTTGAGGTTGCTGTGAGCTGTGACATCACGGTACTCTACTAAGGGTGACATAGTGAGACTCTGTGCATAATCTTGACTGGTAGCATGCTTTCAAGTTTGTACAGATTTTTTTTTTTTTTTTGCCATAGAAATACTACAGGGGAAAATAAGCACTAGGAAATGAAGACAAATGTTAAGCAAATGAGTAGAAGAAACAACCATGGTACTTTCACACACTTTTTAGATCCATCAAATTAGTAGACTTTCTAACCAGACTCATAGAATTTACTATATGCTATTTTATTAATTTCCTGATATTTTGTTACACATCTTATCTCTCCAGAAATATTAAAATAAACCCCTGATAGCTGGGACCCTGTCCTTTTATTTCTTTTGATCTTCTATCATATTACCCCAGAGCTTACTAGTGCAGGCAAAGGCAATTAAAAACATCAATCTACTACTTGAAGTTACTAATGTAAGAATGATGGTGCTCTAAGAAGCCATTATTTTAAAATACTGGTAATGTATTCTCTAGGTCAGTTCTGGCAGTTAATCTTTAACTTTGGTCTCTTTGTACCAACTTGCTGTCATAAAATTATGATTATAAGTTACAAAGGATGAAAACATTGTCTATCTTTATAGTGCCCCAAGTGACAATGTTCAAGTGTAAGTGTATACTTGATGGATTATGAATACAAATGAATAGCAAGCTTAGACTAGTGTCTTACAACCCATTAAGACCTGCCACTTAGCCCTGGTGACTCTGTATACTCTATCCTTTGGACATTTTTCCCCCTCAAGACTAACAAGAGAATCAGATGTGATCTCCTTAGCCCCACTTCATTCTCAGTTCCTGAATTCTTCAAAGAAGATGACATCATTGTCTTTTGGTGTTAAGAGTTTTCCTATTTATCATCAGTAGCAAAGAAAGGAAGAACAACAATTTCTTTTAAAATAAGGAGAGTTAAAACCCTGTGAAGTCCCTAGAGAAGTGGTCTCTGCCTTGACTTCCGGTATCCCTCAGAGATGATAACTTTAGCTTTCTGCCCAGACCTCTTAGGGTACAGCTCACCAGCCCACTTGCCTGTAGAGTTCCCTCTTCCCACATTATATTGTGATCAAAAAGTCAGTCAATCTAGGAGAAATAATGGGAGGCTCTAAGCAGTCCATGAGCACCTCTTTTGGCTTCCATGTTGAATCATAGCCAACATACTATGCTTCTGTCTGTCAATTAACTGACCCATTCTGCAGATAGTAATTGAATATCAGCTAGGTGTCAGGCACTATTCTAGACGTTAGAGATTCAAGAACAAATAAAACAAAGATCTCTGTCCTCATAGAACTTACATTCTAGTGGAGAAAGCAAGACAACAAACACATAAACAGATGCTAGATGGTGATAAGGGCTATAGAAAAATAAAGCCAGTAAAGGGGGATGCAGATTGCTCTTTTATATGGGTCATTAGGAAAGATATGTCTGATAAGCTGATGTTTGAACAGATGCGAAAAGCCCTACACAGGAAGAAAAGAGTTCCAAACAGACAGAAGAGTAAGTCCAAACTCCTGGAGAAGAGAGTATCATAGTATCATAGTGTGTGAGTTAGAGTAGAGAGAATAAGACGGTGAAAAAGAGAGTAGTGAAAGATAAGATTTGATTAGGAGACGGTGGCTAAGAATAGAAAAAAATCAGGTCATGTAGCACCCTGTAGGTATTACCTGGCAGGCATTGCTAGGTTGTTTAGATTTTATTCTGTGTGAGAAGGGAGGACATTAGAAGAGCTTTGAGAGTCTAGTTGACAGGAGGAAGTGACTTACATGACTTATATAGTGGTCATCTTGTGGTTTACTCATTTGGATTGTGAGCCCGCTGAGAACAAGGGATGTATTATTCAACTCTGCAGAACTATAGTTCTTGACATCGACTAGGTATTAATTGGTAAAGTGGCTCCAGAGAGTATCTGATAGAGGTGCGTTTCAGAGTTGCAAAACAGTTATTTTGTCTATAAGCCACTTCAAAACTGTATTACACCCAGTGAAAATCAGTTACCAGTAATTTAATTATAATTAACTGATATTTTCCATCTGGAGAATCTTCTCTTTGTTCTCCCTGCGCCCTTTGTGCTGACTGTGAATCATTATCCTGTTTTCTTTTTCCACTTAGATTAGAGGAAAATTATAGAATTGCTATCTCTGGCATCATTATGGTGATATTTGTGTCTATCAGTTATGAATCTATGAAACATACATCAAATAAAAGTGAAAAAGGGCCTCTCCACACTAGTTTAGTTGTAATATCACAAGACAATGACATTCTTATAGTAGTTTACTTTTAGAGACTCCTATAATTTGATCCATCTTCATTAAATATAAAATGTCTGACTTTGAGTCAAGGGTTTAGTTTATTATATCTCAAGCAAGAGACAGCACAATTAAAGTATGCACCTAAGTTGTCAACGCAGTTTTGTCATCTTAATGGTAGCTTGTGTATGCCAGCAGTGAAAAAGCCCAAAGAGGGAGAAGCAATGAAATTATGAAAGGCTTTTTCTACTTGTTGAGAATTGAATATTTTCCTTAGAAGAAATAGTCCAAAGCCTAGAAGAAATGGTATGCAGTTGGTGCCAGGTCTGGTGAATTCTGGTGGAAGACAAGGGTATCCAAGTCCAGCTTTTGTGTAACAAGTGTTTGAGCATTGTCTTGCAAGAGGTCTCTGTTGACCAATTTCAGCTTAATCACAAGCATTCTCATTATTTCAGAAACATCCTCATTATGTCATCCATTTGGTTGCAGAAGACGTCCACTGTAACCAGTTGACCAGGTTAATTAATTATAAGCATCCTCATTAAGTCATCCGTTTGATTGCAGTAGACATCCACGGTAACCAGTTGACCAGGTTTCATGAAGCTGTAGTGGATAATACCAATACTGGACCACCAAAAAGACAAGACATCATTAGCTTTTTTAGATAAATATTCAGTTTTGGGCCGTGTTTTGGCACTTCTTCTTTATCCAGTCATTGTGTGGAATGCTTGCAATTTTCAAAAAGAATCCATTTTTCAAGATACATAACAATACGGTATAGAAATAGTACACCTTTATGTCATAGCAACAAAGAAAGACAAACTTTGAGATAATTTTTCTTCTGATGCTCTTTCAATTCATGTGGAACCCATCTATTTACTAAATTTACTGACCCAATATTTAATAAAATGTTCCAATGTTGTTGGAATAGTAATGCCAAACCCTGCTGCTAACTCGCACATGGATTGAGTACAGGTTTCAGCTCATCATTATCCACGTTTGTCTCAGGTTGACTACATAGTTTATTTTCAAGATTTAAATCACCAGAACAGAATTTTCCAAACCGTTGACATCTGTACATTCGTTAGCCACATCCTTCTCAAATGCTTCATTGGTATTTTGAGTTGTCTATGCTGTATTGGTTCCACAATGAAACTCATATTCAAAAATAACATGAATTTTGGACTTATCCAGGGTTTTTCAAAAATTACTCTAAAAAAGTTTGAAATATAAACATAAGCCAAAACATGTGTTTGAAACAATGAGGATGTACCTTCACAATAAAAAGGAAATAAGATGTGTCAAAGTGAAATGTCAGAGCTATCAACTGCCAAACTTAGTGCTTAAGAAAATCAGACATTTCATACTTAGTAACCTGATTTCTTTTGTATTTGTTTGGACATAGACTTAGCAAGTAAGATTTGCCAGAATTAGGGAAGTTCTTTAAGAAGGCTTCCACTTGAAATACAACGACATCAGATGACTACAAGGAAAGAGACAATGGATATTAGAAATTAATAAAGGACAGTGTGTTCCAAAGCCTCCCCTTCAGTCTAGTTTGGAGATAAATGACCAAGGCTCAGTCGATATCTCTGGGATTATAGACCAAGAAAATTCTATCTCTACATCAATAGCACATTTTAATGGAATGAATTATAGTCTAATGTCTTTCAATTTTTGATGTACACATGAATCAGCTAGGGATTTTTTGTTGTTGTTGCTGTTTTGGGAGGGATTTTTTTGCAATTTTTGGACAGAGCTGGGTTTGAACCCACCACGTCTGGCATATGGGGCTGGTGCCCTACTCCTTTGAGACACAGGCACTACCCTTGGGATTTGTTAAAATGTAGATTTTGATTCAACCTGAGATTTGGCACTCCTAACAGGTTCTCAGACAATGCTGACACTACTGGTCTATGGAAATCATTCTGAGTCTGGAAGTTGCTGGAAGGAAAGTTTTTTTGCAGTATTTGGCTGGGGTGGGGTTTGAACCTGCCACCTCTGGTATATGGGGCCAGTGCCCTACTCCTTTGAGCCACAGGTGCCGCCCTGGAAGGAAACTTTATTGGATAGAACCATTGGTTTACTTTGTGTTGAAATTTTGTCTTTAGCAAATGTGAATTACATGACCTTTTGAAGAGCAAGATATTAGAAAAAACTGAAAGGTAGTTAACTAATATTCCAAAAAATGTGTATGTGTACTAAGAACTCTGCCATTGCTTCACATATGCTGTTGTACAGATTTTCTAAAAGGCATGTTGAGACCCTTATCTGGGTGATGGATTGGAATAGACAGAAACAAATCTTTTGTAATAAGTCTATGTTGTATAATTCCTGAGGGGGCAGAAAAGTTGACAATAAAATGTGTCCTTATTAAAGGACAGAATCATGGGTTATAATTATAATCCCTCAAGAAAAGATCTAGACAGGTTGAATGGCTATTCCAAGGTCATAAAGTATATTAAAACAGATGTATGTTTCTGATGCTCTCTTACCAATTTTATGCTGTTTTATGGGAGTGGATTTTATCCAAGTCTAGAAAAAAATCACTATAAAAATCTAAATTTTTTTTTTTTTTGAGACAGAGTCCCACTTTGTCACTCCTGGTAGAGTGCCATGGCATTACAGTACAGCAACCTCAAAGTCTTTGGGCTTAAGTGATTCCCTTCCCTCAGCCTCCCAAGTATCTGGAACTACAGGTGCCCAGTTATTTTTTTAAGAGATGAGGTCTTGCTCTGGATGAGGCTGGTCTCAAACTTGTGAGCTCAGGCAATCCACTTGCCTCAGCCTCCCAGAGTGCTAGGATTATAGGCATGAGCCACCATGCCTGGCCCCAAATCTGACATCTTGACCATAGACATTTTACAGTTTTTTAGGAGGTAAAAATTTTGTGTGTGTGTGTGTAGGAAGAGGGTGGATGTGTAGATGTGTATACACACACACACACACACACCCATGTACATCAGGAACTGAAAACATTGGTTTTTAAGAGTTCTGGGAATATTGAAATAAAATGAGGTAAGAATGGCCAAAGTCAAGGATGTTGCAGTTGAAAGTGAAACTATAACAGAAGCAATGAATTTAAAAGGAATAGAAATAAATTTTTGAAAAGCTAGTATTTTGTTATTGCTCAGACAGGGAAGTTAAAGAGCAGTATAAATTTAATAATGATGTCAAGTTTCTATGTATTCTCTGTGTGTTCTCTCTCTCTCCCTCTCTCTGGAATAGGCATAGAAGTTATGAAAATCATAAGCTTAATGATCATACCAAACTTAGATTTAAACTTTGACTTCACACATTAACTGTATGATTTCTGCATATAACTTTTCATTTTTAAACCTCTCACAGAGTTTATAAGAAAGTGATGAGGTAATCTATCTAAAATATTGAGTATAGTTCTTAATTTTATTTTGATAGAATATAGAATCTGGGCCCATGGAATAATAATGGTATCATTCACAGCACTGGCTCCTCAAGCATTTGGAGCTGTTTTTGGAGCATGTGAAAAGACATTAGCAATATGCAGAGACTACCATGTGTATGATTTGCTGGTGTATTGTCATTTTGGAGAATTCATGAGGTTCAGAACTGGGCCACTAGAATTAGAGTTCCAACTGGACCAATACCAAGAGAGAGTTGGGTTTGGAGGGTATGCTAGGAGGTCACAGGATGAGGTTCACAACAAAGTGTGAACAATGTAAAAGGCAAGCTGTGTCTAGTCTTCTTTTGCTTAAAATATTGACTACTAGGTCAACAAATGAAGGTGCAAGAGCAAAAACAGGACTAAGGGAAATGGTAATTATAAGAGGTCTGACAATTAAGTTTGTGAACTTATTCTGGAAAAAGTGCTACAAATTTCAGTGCTGTATATTACTATGAGTTACCTTTGAAGTACTTCCCTTCGGAAGCTGTGCACATATACCAGTGCCCAGTCTACCCTTCAAAGCAATTTTAAGACTCTTTTTCTGGAATGGCCTTTTGAGCAGTTGTTGTGTTACCTTTGATGTCTTGAATGTCATAAAAATGTCTTCCTTATGATATTTCCTTTATCTTCGGGTAAAGCAAAAAGTCATTTGGGACCAGATTAGGTGAGTAGGAAGGTTTTTTCAATGTAGTTGTTTATTGGTTAAACCCCCTCCCCCCATAGACAGTGCCCTGTGGGCTGGTGCATTGTTGTGAAGCCACTTTTCTCATATCAAGATTTTCAGTTAAGATTTTCCTCACTGCTTCTCTATCGATGTTTACTTGGTCTGTTATCCTTCCCACAGTCAGCTGTTTATGTTGACACACAGTTCAATTAATTTTTGCAATGTTTACATCAGTTCTCTTTGTTACTAGCTGCCCTGACCTCTCTTTTTCAGTGATACTTTCTTTCCTATCTGAAAAGCAATCCATTTGTACAATACTGTTTCTTCATGGCATTATCCCCATAAATTCACAGTAACATATCACTGATTTCATTTCTATTCTTGCCAAGTTTAAAAAGAAATTTAAAGGTTGTCTCTCTAATTTAAGCTCTGACATGAGGCAGCACACAAAAATATACACCAACAATAATGTACATCACTCAGCAAAACACTGCCACATATCGACATGAACACAGTTGTGAGACGCTAATATACCAAGGTTATGAAACCTTACCAAGTTGTTTGTATGGTGCTGCCAATATAAGTGCACAGTGGCAAGTTCATGAACTTAATTGTCAGACATGTATATACAACATAAGAATCAGGGACGCAATATGAAGGCCAAATAAGCAAAGAGAATGAGGAAGACCCAGAGACTTCACATAAACCAAGCCTGGGACAACAAAGTCCATGAAAAGAAAAGAAGGTAGAAAATCCAATAGAGTAGAAGAAATAGGGCAAAAATCACAGTCTCACTTTCAGACATTCATCAAATCCAGAAAACTTATAGGAACTAAAGACTATAAAATCTGGTAGAGAGATAAATATGAAGCATCAGTTATTGATCCTAATACTGAACAAGTGTGATATCTAACCAATCAAAAGAGTCTCCTTTCTGATGTCACCCTGGAGGGGGCGGATCCCAAAATGATCTAGGTAAAAGGCCAGGATTACCCAAATTATCTGCTTTCTAGCAGTAAAGGGAAGGGACCTTTAGTCATTTTTTTTTTCTGGAGGAGAGTCTCCCACCATTTCAACTGCTCCTGATCAAATTTCTTCTCTCTGCCTTCATCTTTACACACACTGACACCAAACTTAGACCCTAAAGTTCCTCACTGGGCTTAGAAACTTGTGGGATCTCGTACTGGAATTATATTGATTTCATTCTTCACAAAGAAATGAAAGAGAAGGAGGAGCGGCAGGTGTAGGAGCAGAAGAAAGGAGAACTGAATTAGGAAATTAAATGAAAAAGGGAGAGAGGAGATGGACAACTTAGGACCACTGCTCAGACCACCTCCCTTATTATAGCTGCTGCAGAAATCAGTACCTGCTTCAGCTTTGTTTCTGTGCTGCACCTGCAGGAGGAATATTGCTCTCATATGTATCCTCAGCGGCATGATTTCATGCACAATTGGATGTTACTTGCTCATTTTCTCCCCTTGAGAGAGATCAAAGTTTCTTAAGTGGTAAATATTTCCTAGCCTGGGGAAAATAGAGACTTTTCTCAATCTGTATTTCCCCAGTTGTCATATAGACGTGAAAAACAACTGGGAAAATATCTACTGAGAAAACTCTTGCTGGGCAACATTTATTCAAGACTCAAAATATATCAGATGCTTTATAGAGCAGAGAGATAGATGTAGTCCCTTCAGGCTTAAGATGTGAACATCAACATTGACCGAGGAAAGCTAATTTACTATTTTTTGAAAGGAAAAGGAGTGGAGAAGAAGAATGGCAGCAAAATGCTTAAACAGAAGGAGGGTAACAACTTTTTATTGAATTTTAGTTTGGGATGTTTTTGCAGACTGATCAATCATGTTGTGACATTTTATAGTGTGATGAGATTTTGGTGTTTGTGAATTTTGAAATTGCTCTGAACTAGAGCATGTGTACTCCCTTTTTTTTTGTGAAGTCGACATTAAGTATTAGTTTAAGACTCTTGCATGAGTGATGTATTAGCTGAAACTCTTGTGATTGCAAGTTGCAAAAGGAATGTATTGTAAAAAGAAAGGAAACTATTAGGGAACTTCAGGATAAATCCAGGTAGACCCCAGGAATGTTTTGGGATCTGTTTCTGGAAAACACTCAAGTATTTCTTCTCTGAGCTGCCTTTCCACATACTTTGCTCTCTTTTTCTTGATCTCAAAAGACATGATTTTTAGGTTAAATTAAGGCTTTCTCACACCTTCTGCCCTGACATATAATTTCAATCTCCCAAAGTAACTGAAAAGCTGTTTAAATTCCTAGTTCACATTCTTGGGAGAGAAAATGTATTTGCTATCCTCTCCTCACCCCTTTAGGTCAGAAAACCATCCTGATCCCATCATACATAGCATGAATGTATGTATGGTTCTGGGGACTATGGATTTTGATGGATAGGGGTTGAATGTATGTATGGTTCTGGGGGCTATGGATTTTGATGGATAGGGGTTTCCAGAAGAAGGAAGTTGTTATGGGTTTGGTGGATGTGCCTAAGTCATCTATTTTTTCATGCCCAGAATGCCACTTGGCACAGAGGATATTCTCAGTAGATATTTATCAAATAAAATATTTGTTGACTGAATGCACTGGAAGGATAGAACACATCTGTGTAGATAAAGTAAAGACATTTTTGCATTTTAAATGTCACAGTATTACTTTGATCAGATCCCATTAATGTATTTTTGATGTTGCTTTAATTGCCTTTTGGGAAGAAGTCTGGAGAACACTCAGGGATCTAAATGTAGACCTGCTGTTTGATCCTGTAATTCTTCTACTAGGTATATATCCAAAAGACCGAAAACACTTGGCAACAAAGATATTTGCACCAGATTGTTCATTGCAGCTCAATTCATAATTGCCACATCTTGGAAAAAGGCCAAGTGCCCATTGACCCATGAATGGATTAATAAATTGTGTTATATGTATACCATGGAATACTATGCAGCATTAAAAAAGATGGAGACTTTACCTCTTTTATGTTTATATGGACGGAGCTGGAAAATATTTTACTTAGTAAAGTATGTCAGGAATGGAAAAAAATTATCCAATGTACTCAAAACCAATTTATAATCACTCACACTTTAATATGAGAGATGAATCGCAACTATAGCCCAGGATGAAGGAGGAAAGGGGAGTGGGATAGGAAGGGAGGGGGTGGTTCGATAGAGGGAGGGTTAATGGTGGGACCACACCTATGGAGCATACTGCAAGGGTACAAGTCAAATCTATCAAGTATTGAACACAAATGTCAATGTATTAACACTGTGATTAAATAAGTGAGGTGAAAGTTATGTTAATTAGGATGTAAACATTCCAATTTGTACAAATAATCACACATAATAATAATTCAACACATTGAATCACACGAAGGCATAAATGTATTCATGATGTATGTATATATGACTTAATAAAAAGAAAATGAAAATAAATGAATAAATAAATGTCACAGTATTAGATTTTTGGGAGTTGATTGCTGTAACAGTTAACTCCAAGTTAAAGTTATGCTAGTTAAAATCCCTTGATTTCTGGGATGTTTTTATGCATTTATAAAGTCATTATAAAATCTTTTAAAATTATAAGTGTTTTGTGGGAACACCATTTGAATAAATCGATAATATACATATGTATTCATTTCAATAATATTTGTTTTCCTTTTTTTAAAATTTATTTGATGTTTATGAAGACCAAGCCTGGAGTAATTCGCCCAGTACCTGTAAAATCCAAAATATTACTGAGAAAAGAGGAGGAAATCTATGAACCCAACCCTTTCAGTAAATACCTGGAAGATAACAGTGACTTCTTTTCTGAACAGGTGAGCATACACACGAGAAAATATTTGCCAATTTTATAAATGTATAAGATGTAGCTGCCTTTATGAAGATAGTGTGTGCAAGACAATGTTGATGTAATTGGGGTATCCTTGGTAATAAAAAGATGTTTTGCGTGACCAACTGGAATCCTTTTATAATTCTAGGGTGATAATTTGAAGCATTTCAATAGACTTTTCTAACATGTTTCTGAAATGTTGGTATTATGTTCGGTACTAAGATTTTATTGTCTATAAAGACATCATGAATCAGCAACACCATGAAATCACTGATCAGATGGGTCATAATATA
Organism: Galagoides demidoff; assembly: GCA_963574575.1. Lineage (NCBI taxonomy): Eukaryota > Metazoa > Chordata > Mammalia > Primates > Galagidae > Galagoides > Galagoides demidoff. Next base: position 15,838 of record CAUYQV010040319.1, read on the forward strand.
TACTTTTTAAATTTCAAAATGTTATGGGGATATAAATCATTTGGGTTACATAGATCACTTTTAATGTTTGAGTCAAGGTTGTAAGAGTGCCTGTCACCCAGATAGTGTTCATTGTACATGTTAGGTACTAATCATGAGAGAAATGCAAATCAAAACCACAGTGAGATATTTGGTGCTTCCTTTTGAAGAGATGTGGTATTTTAGATTTGGTACTATATATTGGAATCAACAAAAGTCCTAAGGGTTGTATTCATATCAAAAGAGATGGTGCAGTCTCCTAGATTGAGTAGTACTAATTACAGGATAGGGTCTCAAATTATTTGGCAGATTTGTTGTTCATTTTGTTTATGTGTGAAAAATATGCATTATACAATATAAAACTTCATCTATAATATTGAAGAGAAACTTTACATAATTGCCTTACTAAAATTCAATAAATAAACGTGGGCTATATATTTTATATCTTAAACATTATTAAATGGGTAAGCAATGTAAGACACCCAGAAACTTTTTGGATGCAATCAGGATATGTAAGATCATGCCATTTGAAATCTGTAAATAATAATAGGGTTTATAACAGAATATAAAGGTATTCTTATGTTTTATTAGGAAATGATTACAATATTCTTTTTTTTTTTTTTTTTGAGACGGAGCCTCAAGCTATCCCCCTGGGTAGGGTGCCATGGCATCACAGCTCATAGCAACCTCCAACTCCTGGGCTCAAGCGAGTCTCCTGCCTCTACCTCCCAAGTAGCTGGGACCACAGGTGCCCGCCACAACGCCTGGCCATTTTTTGGTTGCAGCCATCGGTGTTGTTGTTTGGCGGACCCGGGCTGGGGATTCAAACCCGCCACCTTAGGTGTACGTGGCTGGCGCCTTAGCCGATTGAGCCACAGGCGCCGAGCCACAATATTCTTGAAATAGAATGTTCTATCTGACACATGTTAGCTGTGTAACCCCAGGCAAGTATTTTCACCTCTCAAAGTTTCAGTTTTCTTTTTTTTTTGAGACAGAGCCTCAAGCTATCCCCCTGGGTAGAGTGCCAAGGCATCACAGGTCATAGCAACCTCCAACTCCTGGGCTCAAGCAAGTCTCCTGCCTCTGCCTCCCAAGCAGCTGGGACCACAGGCACCCGCCACAACGCCCGGCCATTTTTTTGGGTTGCAGTCATCATTGTTGTTTGGCAGGCCTGGGCTGGATTCGAACCTGCTACCTTGGGTGTACGTGGCTGACACCTTAGCCGATTGAGCCACAGGCGCCAAGCCATCTTTTTCTTTTTTGAGTATCAGTACATTTAGGGGCACAAATACTTTTTGTTACATGGATAAATTATATAATGCTGATATTATATAATGGGGCTTTTAGTGTATCCATCACCAGAATAGGCTATATTGTACCTGATAGGTAGATTTTTATCCATCTCCTCCCCCACCCTCCCCTTTTAGTCACTGATGTCCATGACAGAACTTTAGGATATATATGCCACTTGGTTGTTGCCCACATGTGAGAACAAGTGGTATTTATTTTTTCATTCCTGAGATACTTCACTTAGGGTAATGATCTCCATCTCCATTCAAGTCGCTGCAAACATTATTTCATTCCTTTTATGGCTGAGTAGTACTCAATTGTATTCAAGTTCTGATAATTTAGTTTGTTAACTCTTCCTAGAGAAAATGCTACACACTTCTTTGCTGACTATCACTATGGTCACCTTTGAGGTACTCTCCCTGGGAAGCTATGTGCCAACACCAGCACCTAGTCCACCCTTCAAAGCAAATTTGAAACTGTTTTTCTGGAATGACCATCAGAGCTGTCATTGTTTGATGTCTGACAATTAAGTTCACAAACTTGGCATCATACACTTATGTTGGCAACACTGTACAAACAGCTTGGTAAGGTTTCATAACCTTGGTAGTCTCACAGCTGTGTTTGTGTTGAGGTGTGGTGGTATCTTACTGAGAGCCATTCATTATTGTTGTTGAGTGTTTTTGTGTGCTGTATGCTGACAGCTCTGATGTTCATTTTAAAAAAAGAGTTCCAAAATTACTTTAAAGAGTGGACTAGGCACTGGCATGGATGCATAATTTCCTAAGGGGAGTGCCCAAAGGGTACTGTAGTGATATTCAGTGATGACATATGTAGTACTTTCTCTAGGATGAGTTCACAAAATTAATTGTCAGATCTTGAATCTATACAACACATTTTTTTATCCGCTCATCAGTTGATGAGCACTTTGGAGGATTCCATATCTTTGCAATTGTGACTTGTGCGGTAATAAACATTCAGGTGCAGGTATCTATTTTATTAAAATGACTTCCTTTGGATAGATACCCAGTCCTGAGGATGCTGAATCAAATTAAGTCTACCTTTGATTCCTTGAGGAATTTCTCTACTGTTTTTCCTAGAAGTTGTACTAGTTTACTTTCCCATCAACAGCATATAAGCATTTCCCTCTCACCACATCATGCTAGTAGCTCTTGCTTTTTATTTATTAATAATTGTCATTTTGACAGGGATAAGGTGGTATCTCATTTTGGTTTCCATTTGCATTAATTCCTCTGATGATTATTGATGTCAAGAATCTTTCATACATTTCTTGGCCATGTGTCTGTCTTTGGGAAAAACTCTTTTCACGTCTTTCACCCCCTTTTTGATGTGACAATTTATTTATTTTTTTCGTACTGATTTGTTCGAGTTCACTGTAGGTTCTGGATGTTAATCCTTCTCGGGATATATAGTTCGTGAATATTTTCTCCCATTCTATAGGTTGTCTATTTATTCTGTTGATTATTTCTTTTGCTGTGCAGAAATTATTTAGTTTAATTAAGTCTAATTTATTTTTGTTGATGTTGTATTCGCTTTGGGGATTTTAGTCATCAATACTTTGACTAAGCTAATGCCCAGAAGAGTTTTTCCTATGTTTTATATAGTTTCAGGTCTTACATTTAAGTCTGTAATACATTTTGAGTTAATTTATGTATAAGGTAAGAGATAGGAATCTAATTTTATTTTCCTGTATAGGGCCAGAACTGTTAATCGCATAAGGCATCCTTTTCCCAGTGTAGGCTTTTGTGGTTTGTTGAAAATTGGTTGGTTATAGATATATTTATTTATTACTTTAGTTTTATTTTGTTCCTTGGGCTATGTGATTATCATTATATCAGTACCATGTGGTTTGATTACTATAGCCCAATAGTATAATTTGAAATCAGATAATGTGATGCCTCCAGATTGTCCTTTTTGCTTAAGATTACTTAGGCTAATTTAGGCACATTTTTAGTTTCACGTGAAGTTTATTTTTTCAAGACAAGTTAAAAATGACATTGCTATTTTGATAGGAATTGCCTAGCATCTGTACATCACTTAGGGTAATATGGACATTTTCACAATGTTGATTTTTCCTATCCACATGTTTGTTTGCCCCATGTATGATTTCTCTGTTCAGTGTTTTGTACTTCTCCTTGTGGAAATCTCTCACCTCCATAGATAAGTATATTTCTCAGTATTTTATTATCTTTATAGCTATTGTATATGGTATCAAATTCTTGATTTTATTCTTAGCTTGACTTTTCCTAATGTGTAGATATGCTACTCATTTGTGTGCACTGATTTTATAACCTAAGACTTTTCTGAATTTATTCTTCAATTCTTGGGGTTCTTTGGTGGAGTCTTTAGGGTTTTCTAGATATAAAATCATGTATAAAGAGGGATAGATTGACCTTCTCTTTCTTGATTTGTATATGCTTTATTTTTTATCCTTTCCTGATTGCTTTGGCTAGAACTTCCAATATTATGTTGAACTGGAGTGGTGACAGTGGCCATCTTTGTTTTATCCAAGTTCTTAGGGGAAATGCTTTCAATTTTCCCCCATTCTATATGGTGTTGATCATGGATTTGTCATATAAGGTGTTTAAAAAATATTTTTTTATGTTTCTTCTATGTCTAGTTTGTTGAGGGATTTTATCATGAAGGGGTGTTGGATTTTATCAAATGCTTTTTTGTCTTCTATTGAGATGATCATATGGTATTTTTGTTTTTAATTCTGTTTATGTGGTGAATCCTATTTATTGACTTCTGAATGTTGAACTATCTTTGCATGCCTGGGATGAAACCACTTGATCATAGTGAATTATCTTTTTGATGTACTATGGGATTCAATTTGCTAGTAATATTTTCTTAAGATTTTTCCATTTGTGTTCATGAGAGATATTAGTCTGTAGTTTTCTTTTTTAAATTGTGTCCTCTACTGGCTTTGGTATCAGAGTGATACAGGCTTTGTAGAGTGAGAGAATTCCCTTCTTCTCATGCTAAGGAATAGTTTCAGTAAGATATGTGACAGTGCTTTGTATGTTGGGTTAGCTGTGAATTTATGTGATACTGGCATTTATTTTTGATGGGAGATTTTTTTCATTAGTATTTCAATTTTGCTAGTCACTATTGTCTGTTCTGGAATTTCTATTTCATACTGGTATAAGGTTGGAAGAGCGTTGACTTTCCAAAAGTTTTTCCATTTCCTCTTGATATTTTAGTTTGTGCAGAGAGAGGTTTCATAGTAGTCTTGGAAGATATTTTGTATTTCTCTTTCATTTCTGATTGAGTTCATTTGAATCCTCCTTTCTCTTCTATTCCTTGTTAATCTAGCTAGTGGTCTACCAATCTGTTAGTCTTTTCAAAGAATAAACTTTTTTGTTGATTGTTTGTGTTTCTTTTGTGGTTTCCATTTCATTTAGTTCTGCTCTGATTGCTGTTATTTCCTTTCTTCTGTAAGCTTTAGGTTTGTTTTGCTTATCGTTTTCTGTTTTCTTGAGGTATAATGTTAGATTGTTAATTTGTGATCCTTCTGGTTTTTTGATGGAGGGATTTAAAGCTATGAGCTTCCCTTTTAACACTCCTTTTCTGTATCTCAGAGATTTGGGAAGATTGTGTTGCTTTTGTTGAATGTGAACTTTTTTTTAATTTTAATTTTAATTTCATCATTGACCCAAAGACTTCTCAGTAGGAGGTTGTTAAATTACCATGTGTTTGTGTAGATTTGAGAGTTCCTCTTGGAATTGTTTTCTGGTTTTATATCTCTGTGATCTGAGAAGAATCATGGTATAATTTTAGTTTTTAAAAATTCGCTGAAAATTATTTGCTGGCCTAACATATGATCTATGAGGTCTGATAATTAAGTTTGTAAACTCATCCTAGAAAAAATGCTACATACTTCATTACTGAATATCACTATGGTCACCTTAAGTACTTTACTTGGGAAGCTATGCACTGATACCTGTGTCCAGTCTACCTTTCAAAGCAATTTTGGAATTCTTTTTCTGGAATGGCCATCAGACTGTCCTTGTATTACCCTTGATGTCCTGAATCTCAAATTCAGGACAAATTCCCTTAGCGTTTGCTTTTTGGGAAAGACTTTATTTCTTTTTCATTTTTGAAACTTAGTTTTATAAGATTTGAAATTTATGGCTGCCAGTTATTTTTGTTTAACACTGAAAATGGGACTTCATTCCTGCTGTATTACAAAGTTTCGGTTAAGAAGTCTGCCATTAGTCTGATGTGTTTAACTTTGTAATTTACCTGGTCTTGTATCCAGATGTCCCTAGTGATACCAGGGAAGTTTTACTCAATTATTCCCTCAAATAGGTATGCCCTGCATTTTGCTTTTTATCTTCTTTTCCCTCAGAGATACCTATGATTCTTATATTCATTTGCTTTACCTTTGTCCCATATTTTTGGGGAGATATTTATCCTTCTTATTCTTTTTTCTTCTTTTTTGATAGGCAGGGGTAATTTTAAAACCTTGTCTTCAAGCTCTGTCACTCTTTCTTCTGCTTGGTCTAGCCTATTTTTAAAACATTTCATTGTATTTCGAACATTCCTAAATAATTCTATTCCAGAAGTTCTCATATCTTGTCTTAGATTATCTATCTCTTTAGCAATTTTTTTGTTCAGGTACTGACTTTATTTTGCTTTTTTGTATTGATTTTCAACTTTCTCTTCACTCTCATTGATATTAATAGTGATCCCTATTCTGAATTCCATATCATATGTTTCAACAATTTCCTTTTTTGGAGCCCATTGCTGGAGTGCTACTGTGACCCTTTGTGGGTGTCCAAACTACTTTTATTTTTCATTATTTCAGTGCTCTTATGCTGAATACTTCTTATCTTGAACCTCTTCTCTCAGCTCAAAACAATAGCTTTGCAAGTACCCCTGTTTTCCTTTGCTGGGAACTTTGTTGCTGAGGAGAGGTCCCTGATAGTGCATGAGTCTTACTCCAGATGAGTGACCAGGCAAGACTATGAAGGAACAGATGCACTGTGAGCTGCAACAGTGCTGCTCTCCTGAATCTCCTTGTTTAGTCTATTGTTTTCATAGTTCAAGCAGGTGCAGAGGGATATTCATACAGAGGGGTAGGCTGGTCCTCGGGCTGCTGCTGAAAGCTCAGGTGGGGCAAGATGGGCACATGGTACGCGGCGGGTAGGTGGCACATGTAAGCATGGGTGTTTGACCTGCCAAGTCCATTGGTGGTGGTGCTATACTGGAAGCAGCAGTGGTAGTCATGCTACCTGAATATCAATGTCAGGTGCTAGAATAGTGGGCATGTGCTCTGCCCAGGTCCTGCAGCAGCAGTGGCTAGGTGGGACTATGTAGGCAGTGACAGCAGGTGCTGGGTCTGTGGGTACTTGCTACGCCTGGGTTCCCTGCTAGTGGCTGGGGAATGTGGTATGTGAGAGCTCCTGTCCTTCCTACCCACTTTTCATCCCAGGAAGAGATATAGGGAGGTGGCAGCAATAGAGCTAATCCCTAGGAAGAGGCGGAAGTCTGGGGATGGAGCTCAGAATGGCTCCATCTGCCATGCCCAGGGTTCAGAAGCCAGTGGAGCCCCACTATACCTTCTCTCTGGAGCAATGCCACTGAATAATCTCCAGGCCACTCCCTGTATCAGTCAAGTGCATGATGCAGTGGAGGGGCCCTTCCATGGCTTGGATTGCAGTGTCCACAAGTCAAGTGCAGGGCCTTGGGTTTCTCTCCTGTTCTTGCCCCATGTGTGGCCACGTTTTCTGGGTGTAATTGCTACTGCTAAGCGGGGTGGCCACCTCCTGTCACCTCTCTGTTGGTTCTCGATGCTCTCTCTTAGGTGCTGATCTGACTTTGAATATCCGCTTCGCACTTTTGATCCGTGAGAGGGGTATGTGCAGGCTGCTTCCAGTCCACCATCTGGGCCTGTCTCCCTTTTGGCTTCAGTTTCTTTTCTTTTTTTTTTTTTCTTTTTAAATAAAGAAAAAGGTGAACTTTAATCTTTATTTATAGGACACTGCAAGATATGAAATTCCACACAGAAATAAGAAACTTTCAGAGGACAGGGAAATAATGAGGTGTTCAGATCAGGTACTTTTGAAGGATCCTTTAAATTCTAAAATTTGGATTACTTAAAATCTATAATCAACCCTAATTTGATCTAAAACCCCCAGTTAGCCATGAAAAAAGTTCAGTATAAATACTTTCTTGTGATTAACTGTAGTTTTTATTTATAAAATGGAGATGAAAATATCTTCCATTGGTTTATGCATACTTTATGGGAGTGCTATAATTTTGGTAAATTTGGATTTTAGAACTAATATCATTGAAAATTATAATTAGAAGCAATCCTTTTCATTTGTAGAATAAAATAGAGTCCTCATATTAAACTAGAGAAATTTTATTGAAATATAAGGTTGTCTTCACTAATGCCACACATAGCAGAAATAGAAATTCCTGTTCCACCATAATCAAAGACACTTTTAAATATCCATTGTCTGTAATGTATGAATGTTTACAGCAGTGGTTCTCAACCTTCCTAATGCCAGTGTATATATCATTGTAAAAAAGGGGTTGCGACCCACAGGTTGAGAACTCCTGTTTTAGAGGCTTAATGTGAAGTTTTAGACATTATAAAAAGTTTATAAAATAGTTTAGTGCTTATATACAAAACTGCCAACAGCTAAAATAAATTTCACAAATTATCCATTTAACCTACATTCTTCACATTATCATTTAATGTTGTAAAATAATAATTTTATTCTTTTGTGTGAGTAAAATTTTAAGTTTGTGCATTTTACTTTGCTCAAGATGCCTGTAGAAGATGAAGTCAGTCTATCTTCAATTTGTCACATGTACTATCTTCTGGAATGACATATTTCATTTTAAAGTGTGGGAAATTCTTATTAAGAGGAATTGCCATTTCTTTTCACTGCTTTTCCTAACTATTAAGTAAGTTTAAAGCTCTGTTTATGGTACAACATAAATCTATTTCCAAATGCTTTGTTGAATTTTTAACCTCTTTTGCAAATATTAGGTTACCATAGACATAATCTTATTTTTTCTCTCAATTTGTATCCCCACTTGAATGTGAAACATTAAAAGTAATAGCAGACGGTGAATTGTCAGAGATGAAAGAAGCCTAACATACTACTTAAAAATAAATTCCAAACCTCTCCTGATTGTATTCATTGACCTTGCATGAGTGGAGAAGGGAACCTTGGAGCCAGCGCACACCCAGGAAACTGGCTATGATATCAGCTGGCCTTTTTATGCTGAGCTTGATCTACTGCGTCATTGTGTCCAGAATCTACAATGGAGGCAGATACCAAAGACAGCTGACAAGTGTAGATACTTACATCTATTTAAAAATAAATTGAATAATAACTCTTTATAATCTCAGCACTGCTACTTCATCAGAACCTTAATAGAAGAAAGTATACTCAAATTCGGTTTTAGTTACTATTGTATTCTTTCACACTGCTGCCGCAGGATAAATTGAATGGTTCCAAACTCAGTTGATCTCACCCACCCATGTAATGGAAAATTTTTTAGCCAGACAGTTGGGCCAAAATGAAGCCGCTCACATTCACTAATCTGCCTTGTACTGGGGACAGTTCCACATGACAGGAGATGTTGGATGGGATTGTTAAGTCAATAAATTCATCCTAGCAGCTTCACTGCCATAAAATATGATTTCAAAACTCTGTTACAAAATGTCAGACACTAAAGATGATGGGACTAGACAGAAATGTATTTACTATAGCTCAAAAGGTGTAGCTGGGCAGCCTTTCGAACTGATCATGAACTGAAAATTTCCCTAGCAACAGTCTACAAGGACCAGCAGCAAAGTGTGAAACCAAATGAATAATTAAGGAATTGAGGCTTTTTAAACATTAACTTTTAAATCAAGATGCCATAGGCCAGAAAGCATCATTCTATATTAGATGGATTTATATTCTAACGAAACTCTTCAGAATGAAGAGTATGCTTTTCTGAAACTATCTTCAAATCCTTTATTGTGTCAATTTGTGGTCATTTTAAGTTATTTCAAAATATCCTCACAAGCCACCCTAAATCTATGAATTTAAAATTATAGTGGTGTTTTGAAGTGTATCTCTATTGATAATTAAAAGTAGAATTGGAAAATTATTATGAGAATGGATTAAACAAACGGGCTTTCCAAAGACATAGAAGCTCAGAAAATCAATTTGCTAATAAGAATAAAGACACTCAAAAGACAGATGGTTTTTAATTTCTTCTACTTATGAGTTTACAAAGTATCCTGATTGCTTTCTGATAATTTAGTGTATCTAATTAGATAAAGGTGATTTCTTTTCCACCGAAGGTTTTCGATTTAATAAAAAGCAAGTAGCTATCCTCAGTTACACAAAGTGCTATGTAAAAAATTCTCTTTCATTTTTTATAAATTAATTATTCAACCCATGATATTAGATATGTCATTACTTTCTTAAAGCCCTGGAGAAATGTATAAAAAATGTTTGGATAGAATTAAAGAGAGAATATTGTTTCAACTGGTTTTCCCAGAAATACTTTTTCTTTTCTATCCTTCATGAGAAACAACACTTTCCATCATATATGTGTCTTAATTATAGTCACAAACCAAGGGGGTGGAGGAGGGTTTGTTGAGAAAACAAACTGTCCCTGTCCCTGCCTCATTAGTATGCAACATTTAAATTTATTTTTCTTCTAATCCATTTCACTGGGGGACAGAGCATGTTTTTGTGTGTCACCATTGGGAGAATTTTCTCCACACTACCTCTCAGAGAACATTAGAGGGCAATTATAGGGAATTCCCTTCATCGTGGTACTTTCATTCCTTCTCTTCTTCTGATTTTTCTTAGACCTCTGAGACCTTGCCATTTTCCCCACCAAATTCTCTCTGACATTTAACTTTGATGACTACGTGAGTTACTCTCAGGTTTCTACTTAATGATTCATCAAGTCCTATTTCAATTGTGACCTTCAACTTCCCTTCTGTATGTCACCTGTGTGTTAATAATATTCCAGGGAAAATGCCTTTGTCACAGACGAGACTGGCAATATTGCCTTTTATTCAGAATGATACTGGCTTTGTCACAAATTAGCACTTTTTCAACATTTGTGTTTCAATCAAGATGGCTCATCTTTTTTTCTGTCATGAAATTACCTTTTCTCATTGCTAAACTTTTGGTTCTCGAAATGATTAGGTTGGCTGCTGGATTGTTTTGCAGAAAAAGCGAAGTTACTTGCAGTGTTACCTTCCTTTTGGAAGATTTGAGAACAGAGATTTGGCCTCTCGGAGTTTTGCCTTGTTCTTTTGTCGGTTTAACTAGTGAGATCTTTGTGAGTTTTTCTCTACTTCTCTGCCTACCTGCCTTGCTTCTTTCCTTCCTCAATGTGTAAGAGAAAATTGATAATGTACCACGAATAGAATGTATGCTATAATTTGTATCTTTAAAAAAATTGTTTTTTTGGGAAAATGTTTGCCTTTTACTCCAGTATGTAATCAGGAAAGCTGACTGCTTCATACTTGAAGATTTTAATCTCTCTACCCAGTGTTTTTTATTGACATTAGCTTTCTCTTGATCTTGTGTACCTATCAAGGTTTGAAGACTGCAGCTAAAGCATCGTAATACTCTTTTGTAGCTGACTGTATTGTTAAGGGTGGTTTCATTTCCTGCCTGTCTTCACTTGCCTTATGTAGGGATAAAATCTTAAGGAGATTTTTGCTTTCTTTAAAATTAGCAAACACACAAACAAGACCTCTTTACCACTTCTGTCTTAATGGTCTCTGGAGCATTATTTGTTTAAAAAATAGTTGGTGGATATGTAGTGTCTGACTATAACTCAGTCTACTGGGGAACAGTGACATTTTGAAAGTTTTATGCAAATGGGTCCTTCTGTGTTTTGTTAACACATGATGTCCCAACCTATCTTTATTTATTTATTTATTTATTTTGTTGCAGTTGCCTGGGGCTGGGTTTGAACCCACCACCCTCAGTATATGGGGCCAGTGCCCTACCCACTGAACCACAGGTGCCGCCCCACCTTACCTGTCTTTAAAGAAGGGAGCTTGGTCATGGCCCTATTTAGAACCTCTCATATAAAATATATTCCTGTTTAAAAATAAGGCCTTATTCAAGAATGGATGAAAAAGTATCCAATGTACTCAGTCCTATTATGAAACTAATTTATAGCTTTCATATGAAAACTATAACCTAATTATAGTCTAAGAATACGGGGGGTAGAGATGGAGGGTGGATGGGTGGAGGGAAGATGATTGGTGGGATCACCTCTATGGTTTATCTTACAAGGGTAGAAGTGATTCTTTCTAAAAGTAGAATATAAATGTCTTAACACAATAACTAAGAAAGTGACATGAAGGTTATGTTAACCAGTCTGATGAAAATATTACAAATTGTATATGAAAACACCACCCTATACCCCATGATTGCATTAATGTACACAGCTATGATTTAATTTTAAAAAAGTCCTTGTTAAATAGAATTTAAAAATTCTGTATTGATTTTCTGTGCAAAGTATTATCTGAACAGAATTTCAAAAGCGATAGGACAACTATGTAAAAATAATTTCATTCTTTTTTTTTGGCCAGGGCTGGATTTGAACCTGCCACCTTCATTGACACCTTACTCTTTTGAGCCACAGGCACTGTCCCCCCCCTTTTTTATTCTTTTCTTTTTAAGGGGGCAAAAATAATTTTAAATAGTAACCCAAATAAAGATCAGGAGAGATTAGAAAGTTAAACATTTGTTGTTGTTAAGGAAAAGATGCATTCTTACATTTTACCTCCCAGGAATCTCTATCTCAAACCTCCTTGAACTCTGCATCAAGGCCAGTCTGTGAATAGAACAGTAGATGTTAACTGTTAAGGGCCTTTGGTGTAGATTCATCTGATGGTATGTAGGATGTCTTGTGGACTTTGGGTAAAACTAGTGCTGGTATCTTGGGACAGTGCCTACAAAAATCCACTCCTACCTTCCCTCTCTATGTGGTTTCAATTCCACAACTGCCTAAAAATAATTCACGTGATAGTTATTAATAGATATACTTAGGAAATGCATTCAGAACTAGGGTGGTTTTTTGTTCTCTACTGAATATTTTCTTTAACTCATAAGACGTACAATCAAGGTAGAATGCATAGAGAGATAGTAAACATTGGAGGTTTTCTTTGAGTATGAATGCTGATTTATGTGTTTGAAACACGTTTTATAATCTCTAAACACATTAGACATTGGTACGAATGTTTAAATGCGTGTAAGATTAGACTGGTTTTTGAATGATGTCAGATATAAAGGTCATGGCCAGATATGCAAGTTGAACATGAATTATATGAAGAGAGTTACTTTCTCTTCCTCTCTATGATCCAAGATAAAATAACTTCAAGCAGGTTATTTAGGCAGGGAAAACAATACATTTAAACAAAGAGCAACCAAGAGAATGCACAGGAGAAATACAGAGCTAAGGCTGGGCATTAAACTGTCCTATGAATTCCGTTAAAAAACAAACAAAAGACAGACTGAGAATGCTACCTATGGAGAAGAGAAATCAGGCTAGTGAAACAGATTATTTAAAATAAACATAGAGAAAAAAAAGAAAACAGGATTTAAAACAATGAAATGTATTTTTGTTTCTTTAAAAGACTGCATGGAAAAAAGATCTGTAGTAAATTCATAAATTCAAATTGGTGGTTCCTTAAAGATGGGAGAACTGGTAGATTTTTACAGCTTTTAAAAATAATGCAGCAATCTCTAAAAATGGACGTCATCATTCAAATTTAATCTATTATAGCTCAGTTTCCAAATAGTAACTTTTCTTTTTTTTTTTTGAGACGGAGCCTCAAGCTATCCCCCTGGGTAGAGTGCCATGGCATCACAGCTCACAGCAACCTCCAAATCCTGGGCTCAAGCGAGTCTCCTGCCTCCTCCTCCCAAGTAGCTGGGACCACAGGCGCTCGCCATAACGCCCCGCCATTTTTGGGTTGCAGCCATTATTGTTATTTGGCGGGCCTGGGCTGGGGATTCGAACCTTCCACCTTAGGTGTATGTGGCTGGCGCCTTAGCCGATTGAACCACAGGCGCCGAGCCAATAGTAACTTTTCTTATGGACTTTACTGTCTTTAATAATTTTATTATCTTACTTTGCCTTGAAAGTAGAAGACTACTTTTGATTAAAAAATAGATAATAATTTACCAGAAACTGACTTGTCAGTTACCTTTATCTAGTAAACTTGAGAGGCTTAGCATATTTTATCTGCTCCAATAAAAGCAAATATATATGATATTTATTACATCAGGTAAGTGCAGTGAAATAGAGGTGCTTTCCTCCATTTTAGGCTAAGGTTTCCATGAATTGCTTATGATTAAAGACTGGGTTATTACAGGGTGTTGCAGGGTTAGGCCAGTCCACCTCCCCATTTCAGGAACTTCATTCAGGCAGGGTCTGATGACCTTGTTTGTTCTGATATATGATAGAACCAAAAGGTAACTGGGGCAGCTGAGTTTTGATCTCTGCAGTGTGGGCTCTGGTTGTGACAGTGCGGTTAACCATTCTCTACCCGGTGTAATGGTAAAATCTGAGCCTCATTGGTGAAATGAAGGGTCTGGGCTATGTCAGTGGTTCTTAACTTGGGGAGATTTTGTCTCATATTATTGGTTGTTATGACTGGGGTGGTGGGGAAGCCACTGCTGTCTATAGGTTGAGGTCAGGGTTGCTATTAAATATCCGGTAATGCACAGTACCAAAATCTTCCAGCTCCAAATGACTATGATGTCGGGGTTGAGACACTCTAGACCAGAGCATCTCTTGGCTCACTGTCAGCTCCATTACTCTGACTAATGAAGCTCACTACGTGATCCTTGCCAAAGGCAATTTAGTTTGCCCAACATTGATTAGGTGACTTCTTTCTGTGTTTTCCTTCTGTGATGTACAAAAAGGAGGGAAACGTCCACATATGGAACTCTCTGTCGCCAAATACTGTCCCATGTAGCCTCTCCTCATAAGAACTCTATTGGATAGCATTCATACATTTCCAGTGATTCTTATTTGTCAGCAAAATTAGGCCTTGCCTTCCTTGCTAGACATTCTCCCTTCTTTCGAAATTTCTCTGATTATTAGGTGTCAAGACCATCAGCTAAAAGAAACATCTTAAAGAGCCAGGCAGTCGGTCTGATAACTCTTACAATGCCTGCTGTTGGGTTAAGTCATTCCTAATCCTTGACCTTGCTATCTTCACCTGCAAAATGAGTGATGCAAAAGTACTATTGAGGTGCCCTCGTATCCTGCCATTCTGTGTTTATGTCTTTAAATATTATTAATGCCCTCCTGATATTTGATGATTGGATGATTCGAAAAAAGGGAGTAGTGTTACTTAGGTCTTAATATTGAAACAGTGGAAAATCTTAATTGATTGTTTAGGTAATAATCATGACAAATAATATCCATCCCTGCAGTTTATTATGGGGGTGTGTGTGCTCCATCATCCAATCCCCCAACTTGGATTGAGGTATTTCAGATGCGGAATCTTTTTAATTTTGACTTTTTCCTTTCTTTAAAAATGACTTTCTACACAAGAAGAAGATGAAGATTAAAACAGAGATCAGGAAAAAAATATAAATGACTTCCTATTTGTACTGAAAAATGATAAATGTGATTTATTACCACTATTTTCCTTTGAATAACTATAATTTTGTTTTGCTTTATGTTAAAAATTCTAGAAGGAGAGAGAATTTATTTTCAAAATTATATGTATATATGTGTATATGCGAAATATTATTAAATACACATGCATACATATTTAGTAGGCTTTTAAAGAATCCCTATATTTGCTACTTATGTTATTTTTTTTCTTTGTTAGCTGGCAAACTTGCCAGCTATTTCAGTTGCAAATGTCTTGAATGGGAAGGCTAAGTAGGCAACCTAAAGGTTAGATGAATACACTTGCTATCATAAAAGTCTTTTCTGTGTTGGATTTACTGTCTCATACTTTCATTCATTTCATAATTATAAAAGGCTCTGGGATAATCCCAGTGGTGAACTTTGGGGATAATTTTTGCTTTTTAAAATTTTTCTCTGGAACATGATATGGGACTCTGGGACAGGCTCTGTAGAGGAAACATATTTCTGCTGTAGAACATCAACCTTTTTCACTTAAATCCCTTTGAAAGACAATAATGGATTCCAAAGAACAAAACTTCAGTATATTAAAGACTGGAAGATTACTTAAAAATATAACATTCTGTTAACGTGAATGACATAAATGCTTCCTTTAATGCATCTAAATTTGCAAATTTTATAACACAAAGAAGTTTGTAAAGCTGTAATATAAAGTATATCTTTTGGATACATAATCTGAGAATCTTAAAATGTGAAGTGTTTTTTTTTTCTTTTTTCAATTCAAAGATATCTAAATGGTTTTAGAATCAATAAAGTAAGAATTAGCTGATATTTGCATGCAGGGTATCTTAGCTTTAACATGTTATACCAGAGTAACCAAATTTTGTGATCATGCTTTATTCCTAATCATCCTAACAAAGAGAGGGTAGTTTCTCAAGTAATTACCGAGTGACATAAAAATCAAGAAGGGCACAGTAATTCATTTTGTATATGCTTTTGTAAAGCTGGTCCTGTCTCCTCACAGTAAATTGTAGTCTGCAGGTATCAGTCAAGTAACAAACTTGTAAGCAACTTATTTTATTTCTCTACTTAGTATAACTTAGGAAAGCCATTCTCTGAAAAGGGATAGTTGTAATGCTCAAAGACTTTAGGTTTAAAATCTAGACAGGTTTTACTCTCCTTTTACTCTCAAAATGGCATCTGTCAAAGTTCCCCTGTCTGTTTTTGGAGAGGGCTTCTCTATCTAGACTGATCCAGCAGCCATTTCAAATCTATCATTTCTACACCAGGCCTTGGGAATCCCATCATTTGTTCCAGTTTTCCTTTGGATTCCAGCGCATAAATCATTTCTAATCTCTGATTCCCCAAATTGATCAAGGATCACGTCACCACTTCTACCCAGGACCCAGCCCACTTCTGACAGCAGAGCAGAGTCCCATGCTGGGGCTTCTGAGTTTCTAGCGTTTTTTGGTTCCCTCTAACCTCCTTTCTCCATCTCTTCTCCTCGGTCTAAGTGCACTTCACACGTTCTCACGCTGATTAATTATGTTCTCTTCCAGAGCTCCAGAAACCCAAAAGAGTCTTCTCTCAAAGTATGACCTCCGCCATGGCTTTCCATATTCTATTTTGAAACTCAGAATCCAAAAAATGGCTTGTTCATTTCTCTTTGTAATTCTGCTTTAACATTCTTACCCAGAGACATGAAGACGGAATTAATCCTTAACTGCCCGGGTTGGTGGAAGGATACCCAGCACAGAAGTATATGACACAAAGACCTGAAAACTGTTCCTCAGCCTGTGGTCTCTGCAGTGGCAATGCTGAGTAATTCTGTGGTTTCATGAGGGATCTTATTATTATTTCTCTACACTTAATATTGGACCTTTTAACACATATGCCAGGCTCTGCAACAGGCCTGGGTGATTCCCCAGGCCTTAAAGTAGACAATCTCCCTGATATATGAGCTTAGATTCTAGGGAGTCCCAAATATTCTGAACCTTGGTCTCTGTCTTGTATCTGTCCCAGTAACCTTGCTGTACCCCCTCTGCTTCCTCATTCTAAGCTGACCACCTCACACTCAGGCTGCAGATTCCTTGGCTGCCTCTGGCAATGACAGGTGACCTGTCTGGCCCTTTGGTCCTTGCATCAATTAAGGGACTCTCTTCTAGCTGCTAGATCCTGTAGCCTTTGACTTTTCTGCTTCCCCAAATAGAGAAACATATGATAGAATGTAGTGGTAAGAAGACGGGCTCTGTGTGATTTTGGACACATCGGTCCTCACTGAACTTCAGTCTCATCCTGTGACTCCCTATTTCTAAGTGAACCCAAATTAATATCCATCCTAACATGCATCCAGGGTTTTTTCAATGTATAATTTATTTTAAAATTTTGACCCCAGTTCTTTTCCACCTTTACTGAGGGATAATTGACAAATAAAACTTGTATATATTTCAGGTACACCTGTCACCACACAGTTGCTCGGCATGTGATATAGAGGGAGACAGGAGAGCCCCTAAGACCTCCTCTCAGGAAATCTCAAGTACATTATACTAGTAACTATTGTCACCAGGCTGTACGTTAGATCTTCAGAAGTTATTCCTATTTTACCTAAAATACATACCCTTTCAGCACCAGCTTTTCATTTCCCCATGTTCCAGCCCCTGGCAACCAC
>CAUYQV010040321.1:0-20710 GCA_963574575.1 Galagoides demidoff
GGCGTTGTGGCGGGCGCCTGTGGTCCCAGCTACTTGGGAGGCGGAGGCAGGAGACTCGCTTGAGCCCAGGAGTTGGAGGTTGCTATGAGCTGTGATGCCATGGCACTCTACCCAGGGGGATAGCTGGAGGCTCTGTCTCAAAAAAAAAAAAAAAAAGAAGAAGAAGAAGAAATGAGACCGCAAATCAGTTACCCAAACTGGGCAATTAGGGGATGGAAAAAAACAATAGAAAAAGAAAAGAAAAAAATTAAGGTAACTAGTGTGGTTAGGAAGTGACAGTGAGTGAGAAATTGTCACACCAAAATACAGTTTTCACAAAAGTACATTTTATTTTACAACAGACAACAAACTCCCCTAATTTGTCTTCAACTGTGACATTCACATGGTTTTAGATACTTTTTGGTGGTCACCCATTGCTGAGCAAGATTTTTCTAAAACAAATTCAAAACACTAAAGATTCAATATAGATTCTGGATTTCACATTGGCCCACAAGTCCAAGTGTCTTCCATTTATCTTAGCATTTTGGTATAGATTCCTTTTGAAGTAGAAGGGCAGAGATGAAGCCATTTCATTTTTGCAACTAAATCAGATGATAGTATATTTTTATTCTTATTTAATCAATAGTGGTAGTGATTCCAGAAACTGAAGACTTTTTAAGTTACTTCTCCTTGTCAATTTTCCAATAAAGCATCCCTACCCCCACCTGAAGAAAAGAATGTTGCCAAGTTCAACAGATACCACACATTAAAAGCCAAACATTATTATTTCAGAAGTATCTGATGCCTAACTAAAAATGTACAAAGTGAAAACAAGAAAATTTCAACCCCAAATTTCCTTCGATCTTGCTCCCTCTACCCATTATACTTTGATATTCATCTATTTCCTTCTCCACTTATGGATGTCATTGTTGGTGTGACATGGAAACTATAGTTTAGATACTTCGAAAGTATATTTGAACTATAATGAACAATGAACCTCTTTGAAGCAAATTTCAACTTCAGCTTTAAGACAACCTTATAATAGGCCATACTGATTCAATTAAGAAAGTCCATTCCCATCTAACTCAAGACTTAGATGATAACCATTTAGATGAGATCATTTCTTAAAAACATTAACAATCATCAGTTATTGGAATTGCATTAAATTAAAAAACAGCAACTCTAAATTTGGCCTTGAGTAATCTAATAGTAATCTTAAGATGAAGCCAGCACAAAGGGAGGGTACCCTTAGAAAACAGGTTTGACCCTTTCCTTCACTCTTCCTCCTGTCCCACCCTCTGTGAGTGATTTAAAAATGGAAAAGGTCAAAGCCCAGTCAGGTCTAGATTTACAAGAGTTTCTTTTCTTTTTTCGGGGTGTGTATATGTTTTTCTTTCCAATTTTGGCCAATCATTTCCAATTGTTACTTGATTCTTAAAACTTAAACATGGTAAAATTTTAAGCTGTTTTCATCTACTGACATTATTCTACTATAACATGCCCTTCTTGAGCAGATTTTGATGGTAATAAAGGATAACATTCCTAAGGTGGTAAGTTGAAAAGCTGCTTCAAGAGTAATCACACATCTCTATTTTGCTATGTGCTAAGGATTGTTTCTGAAAGAGATTTGGTCAGTGTATATGTGTCAACATGTAAAGGGTAAAGAATCAAAAGTGGATTAAACTTGTAAATGCATTTCAAAACCATTTGTGGCTCAAGTATGTGTGATTGCCCAAGGTTGACACCAATTAAGATTGGGATTTAGGAACTAATTAGTTGGTCATCATCCCTCCTTGTGTCCCATAGTGGTCATAGTCATTTTTTATGAGGGATGGGCTAGGAAAATGAGTTATCTATTATAAGGAAGGTACCTACAACTTAAGGAGCAAGCATACTATAAAACCTAGCTACCTGCTTATCATAGTGGCCAAAGTGGTAAAAAGATTATGGAGTAGGAATTAAATCACATCATGTTATTTAGGAACTACGCCATACCCTCTAAAAAGAAAATAGACCAAAAGGAAAGTTTTAGAAATTCTCTGGGAAGGAATGTATTTTTTTCATTAGTCAACTGAGAACTTACCAAAGGACCAATAGACACCCAAATATACTTGTAGAATGAATTGAATAAATGAAGATAAGAATGAACAGTAACCTTCCTCTTATTAGTAATCTTCTTCCTATATTATAATTTGTGAGCCAATTAATAAACAAGTATCTTTCAGTCAAGATCTTTTGTTGTTGTTTTGTAAGATTTAACACAATGGCTTGACTATTTGATGAAAAGTATTACTCCATTTATTGTGTTATTACAACTCCAAATCATACTCAATGCCTTCTAGAACTGATTTATTTCATTTAGCATTTAGCTTTACCAATATTTGTATGAATCAAACAATAAAAAGCCCTCTTATTCCCATCCTACAAATAATGCCAAAAGAGAAGTGATCTATTTATTTATTTCATCTCTCTTTCTCAGGGTCTTCACATGGCACAGCTGTTTGATGAAGTTTTCTCAACTAAGGAGTAATGCAGTGCTCATAAAATTTGCACTATGTTTCATCCAAGCTAATGGGAAAAAGTATGTTTTGTTCCAGGTTTTATAAGTACCTAAGAACAGCACTTTATTCATACTTAGTTTTTTACTAAGCAAATGTAAAGGAATCCCTCTTTATTGCTCAAGTGTCTTCCTGACACTAAGCCACACCAATGAGCAAGCAGTCCTCTGGCTTCAAATTAGGCCAATGAGCAAGTGACTTTGAGGATTTCCAGAACTAGGAAAAATGTCTCCATTTCATGTTGAGAGAGCCTTGCCTTTTCCTTCTTTTTAATCTCCAAGGAAAATCAATAGGTCTTCTGGACCAGACCTACTTAACTAATTTGTAAGCATAGTATCTAGCAGAGAATAGGGAATGAAATATTACTTACACAATAATCAAAGATGTTTTTATATTTTCAGGTGGGATCAGTGATTTAATGCCCTTTAGACTAGGTCCATTTCACTTCTCTTACCCTAAGAACAGAATGGTGTATTCCACATAAAAGATACTTTGTTTAGCTAAATATCAAAAAGCAAATGTGAACTCTTTATTTTTACTCTTTTACTTTTTCCAAGCTAGGCTAAGACAAGCCATTCACATCAATTACCAGCACTCAGCACTTAAGAAATGGAGGGCCACAACATGTTGCTTTTAAAAATATTTTCCACCTCTTCAATCAGACCAGGGAATGAGTATGCAACCTTCTGGACAGTATTTTCTCTCTCAAATTAACTCAGCATTTGACATTGACTTACAGAAACCCATTTCTCCCATGTTTTCATTATCAAATAAGCTGAGTATTGGTTAAGTGACTTTTGGTCTGGATTTCACACCTATTATTATTTCATTTCCTCCTATGAGCATCCCATAATGATAACATTATTGTATAACCTAGGGCATGTTCTAAGTCTCATAGAAAGTAGTCAGTAATCATTCCATAAGCCAATAGTTAATTTCTATCTGTAAGAGAACTGAAGGCTTTGTAAATTTACACATGAATCTTTGCTGAGTTAAATAATAATAATGAATTTTTGTACCCTCAGGATAAGAATAATCAATGTTCACATTCAGCCTGTATTGCTTATATAGGTGTGACAGTTTATATATTAGACCCTAATTTTACATATATTTTCTTCTGCTACCCAGGACTCAAATAAAAATGTTTATTTTATTTTATTTTATTTTTTTGAGACAGAGCCTCAAGCTGTCCCCCTGGGTAGAGTGCTATGTCTTCACTGCTCACAGCAACTTCCAACTCCCGGGCTCAAGCGAGTCTCTTGCCTCAGCCCCCCAAGTAGCTGGGACCACAGGTGCCCACGACAATGCCCAGCTATTTTTTGGTTGCAGCCATTATTGTTGTTTGGCGGCCCGGGCTGGATTCAAACCCGCCACCTTAGATGTATGTGGTTGGCACCTTAGCCGCTTGAGCCACAGGAGCCAAGCCAATAAAAATGTTTTATCTTTGCATTTCCTATAGCTAGCAATAAGACTGGCACATATTAAATAATTACTATCCATTCTTGTACTCATCAGACGCTGGATCCCGTACATATTATAATCAGAGTACTCAACAGTTAACAATTCTCACCAAAATTTTTCTACTTTATTTACATAGTATAATAACTATGATATAATTTTATAAACCTGGCACTCAGCACCATGTGAAAATCAATAGTTACATTTTACATGGTGCTTTAGAGTTTACAAAACACTAATGTAGATACTGCCTCATTCTCAGCTATGGGCACAATTAAATATCATAAATGCTTGTGTATCTCTTTAGTGCCTTTTACGATGAGTTTACATAGCAGGCAGTTGAAATCGATTCATTGTATAACCATTTATACTACTCTTCTCATTATGGGTGAAATAAAAATGAGAATTTTGTAGAAACAATGCCTATCTTATAGAAATTTTTATTCATACAAAAATATCAAATGTCTTACATTTACATAGTGCTTTATAGTTTAGAAAGCACATTCATTATTTTTTCCTGTTACCTGGGAAAACATATTGGTAATAATTTAACTTGGCCTCATCAGTAAAAGCCTGATTGATTAGATTAAGCAAATCTCATTCCTTACATCTAGATGGTATAGAAACAGAAACTTTCCTCTTATTACATGGGATAATTGCTTGGGAGAATTTATCTTAGATTTCACAGTACCCAAAATAATATCTGGAAGTGGTTAATATTCATTCATTCATAAATATGTAGTCCATTGGACATTTAGTGTTTTAGCTTACTAAGCACTTTAATCTGAACTCCTTTTCTGAAATTTTCAGTTCTATGAGAAGACTTCAATATCTTTAGTGCCTAACATGGTATCTGGCACATTACAAGTAATCACAACAATATAATGCTTTGTCTTTGCAGTATATTTTATAGTTTAAACGTAATTCTCATGTGTTTTTTTTTCTGCTACCTGGAATATTGTATCTTTACTCAAACTCACCAGAGCAGCAGTAACACAATGATATCAAATATACAAATTATTAATTTATTGAACATTCAATTCCTTATGTCTGAATAGTTGATATTCTTTTGACAAAGGCTTTTTTATTCATGCTTTATTCTTTGTACCCATCGTGCCTACCTAGCACAGTAGAGTACAAATGCTTTATAGTTTACAAAGCACATTCACATATTTTTCTTTGGGTCACCTTGGTATAGTAAATAATCACAGCATCCTTAGTGCCTAGCAAAAGGACAGGCACAGAGAAGGAAATTAATATTATTCAGACATATTCTCTGACATTTACAACAGGGGGTAGTAAACTATGGATGGCAGGCCAAATCCACTTTGCTCAAAAAAAGTAAGAATGGTTCTTACTTTTTAAAAAGGTTGTTAAACAAAGAATATGTAATAGTGACCACATGGCCAGCAATGAATAAATTATTTACAATTTGCCCCTTTATAGAAAAACTGTGATGATTACTGATTTATACAATGTTTCACAACTTATACTGCACTATTTCAAATGTTACCTGTGCATGATTGCCAATATACTATTTATGAACACACCTTGCTTTTTTCTCTTGTGTTTTATAGTTCTTTCATACACACTATCAACCATTTCAATCAACTTCCCTCATAAAAGGAGGGAGAATCAAGGAAAGGATTAAACCTACTAAATAGTCCCAAGTTTTCTCATCTTTAAGCCAAGAGATGGGTATTAAACCCAGAAGCAGGGTTGGCATAGTCCAAAGTATTTGGCCACTATTATGAGCAGGGAGTTCAAGTTGTCTCATGGAGTCTCACTCCATCCCAGGCCCAATCACTCTTTCTGTAACCATCAGTGGATGTTCTAAACACCAGGAATCCTGCTCACTTAAGCTGAAAGAAGGAAGGTGTTCCCAGCAAGTGCTTCTTAGAAGGTTGACATATCTGTGTACCTCTTGTTTAATTCTTCTCATTGGCCTGGAATATCTCTTCACATTTTATATAGATAGCCTGGCACATTTTCCTCCCCAACAGCCTGCTGTTATCCTCTTCTCATCAGCCTCAGGCTTCTGAGGTTAAAGGAGAAGACTGAAACATAATTATCACCTATATGGATGCTTGCTCCTGAGAGGACTAACAAAAGCCAAACTAGATATTGTCTGGATTTGGATGTCTCTCTTAAATGTAAGATGTGAATAGAAATGGAAATTTAAAAAAAAAAAAACACTAAAACCTTAATAAATAGCTAAAACTGTGATTGAAAATTGGCTTAAGACTTGCCTGGACATCATACTGTCAATCTAAAGATATGTTCCTTTAAAGTAAATGGCAACATCAAAAAGGACATCTCAAAATAAGCATACTTAAATGGAATTTAGCCTTGAGATTTGTTTGTCCTGGACCTTCTATTCATCCAGGGACATTTGAGTACTTGATCTTATTTGTGTCTGGGGTCTTCCACCCTTGGGTCCATGGAAATTTAATCTATAATCTTGGGCATATTTAAGATCTTGGGCCTGGTGCCATAGGTCTCAGTTCTCAGGCCTACCATGTATCCCATCCTAATTCTTAAGCCTTCTGTCTAACAAGACTTCAGCTTTCCATTCAACTCAGTCAGGCTCTGTCCAACTCAGGCCACCTTCTGTACATCTTGGTTCTTCAGGCTTTTGTTGGTCTCAGGTCTGGAGTTTCCATGTATCTTGGGATATGGGCTTTCCATCTTAGTCCTCAAGTCTCAAGTCTGAAACCATTTGTCTTCTACTTTGGACCTTCTATCCATCGTGAACCTTCCACCTTCTGTCCATCTTACATCTTGGGATTTACTTTAGTCTAGAGAGACTCTAGGGCCTTGTTTTGGTCTTAGATCATCTCACAGGGACGTTGGCATAAGGAACAGCTTGGCAATGCTTTCTTTGATAGCTGACATTCTGTACCTATTGGGAAGGGGTTAGGAAGCCCCTCTGTCACACATAACGCACACACACACGTGCACAGATATATGCAAAGAAATTCAAGGAAAGGATTATATAAGAACAGAGAGGGAGACAGACTCATGAAAAGGATGAAATACTCAAAGGTGAGTAGAAAGGGAAAAGGCAAAGAAGAAATACAAATGAGCAGAGAGATTAATGCTGAAACAGAAAATCACAAACAGCAAAGAGACACTGAGATGCACAGGTGTTGGGGGAGGAAATAGCCTAAGAGAGGCATAAAAGAAATGTGGAAAAGAAAAATGCAAGATAAGAAGCTGAAACAGCAGGAAGATATGCCGGACTCAGAAAAAGGTGAAACATCAAATGAACAAGAAGGGGAAGGGGTGACAAACAATCTGAGTTCACAAAAAGAATGAGTAAAGAGGCAGGCAGAACAAGAAAATAAGGAAAAGCACAAAGCATGTGACCCAAAGAGAAGACACAAAAAGAACAAAGAGTGAAAAAAGAGTGAGATCTAGGAGAGCAAAGAGAAACAGCAACAAAATGAAAAAGTGAGATACATCTAAGCCAAGGCACAGACCACTTTTGAGAACAAAGAGAAAATGAGGCAAAGGCACAGCTAGAAGAAATTAGTGAGAAACATGGAAATGGATAAGATACACTTTAGATAGAGAAGAAAGAGCAAAGATACTCGAGAAAAGAGACAAGCAAAGAAATACACAACTTATGAGTAAGAGATAAACAAAGCAGACATTCAGAAGAAGAGGGTAAGAAATAGAAAAAACAAGATAGCAGGGATTGAAACAAGAAGCACAAAAAGGATCCCAGACAAAAAAAGTGCCATTAATAATTATAATAAGATACCACTGCTACAAATATTACTTATACTAGTACTACTACTACTACTACTAACAACCACCAGCATAGATGCTCTTCTACTTAAACTTTTTCCTTAGGGGATTTCTTTTTTTTTTTGAGACACTTTCACTTTCTCACCCTCCATAGAGTGCTGTGGTGTCATAGCTCACAGCAACCTCCAACTCTTGGGTTCAAGTGATTCTCTTGCCTCAGCCTCCTGAGTAGCTGGGACTACAGGCACCTACCACAATGCCCGGTTATTTTTAAAGATGGGGTCTTGCTCTTGCTCAGTCTGGTCTGGAAGCTGTGAGCGCAGGGCAATCCACCTGCGTTGGCCTCCCAGACTGCTAGGATTACAGGCATGAGCCACTGCACCCACCCTCAGGTATTTCTTACATGCAACCAAAATGTGCCCACTCTACCTACTACCAAATAGTGTTAGTGGTCACTTGTACTATATCCAATGAACTTATGAAATGTCTTGGGTTATCTTTTACTTACCACGTACCAGGCACTATATTCAGCATTTTACATACATTATATCATTTAATTCTCACAAATAGGTGAGTCTAATGGGAGACACTAAACTGCAAAAAGACCATACACCTAATGAGTAGCAAAGAGAATTTAAACACAGAATGTGTGCCTCTTAATATTCTGCTCCAACTATTTATTGGGATTTCCATAAGAGCCAAACAAGATAGATAGTACAGGTGAGTAAATATTTCCATAAAGAACACTTAGATAGCACTTAGTCAATCCCTTCATTTTATAGCTTCTCCTTTATTCATCTTTTTAGAAAACTCTCACAGCTTTCACAATTATAGTGGTTGCTTCAGGGTCTAAATTTGTTTTTTTTCTAAATCTTAACTGCAGATACTCTCTCACAATGGAGATAAGAAAGGGCTACCTTTTCCACAGAAAGCAAAAGCTATATTTTAGGATTCTCAATGTTTAAGCCTCTAAGAATGACAGAGAATCTATGCAGTGAAGACAGAACAGACAAGTAGAGGCTAAATTCCTATGATACATCTATCTGGTAAGGAGACTGTAATGTCTTTGAGTCATTTAAGTGAACCCAGTTGGTAACATGAGAGACTGCTCATCTTCCTATCTCACATTTGGCCCTCCTTCATGTTAGACCACCACATTCTCATCCAACACCAACTTCCAAAAAACAGCTATTAGTTCTGGTGCAATCCTTGCAGAATTGCAACATGAACAACTTACTTCATTCTGCTAGTCTGAAGTGCTAGAGTCCAGGCACGTTCGTCTTCAGGTGGGAAAGCTGGCTTCCTTTGATGTGTTCAAATTTCTCACTCCTGCTGAAGACCCAACTCTCTCCTTTCTTTTGGGAAGGATAATGATTTGGAAAATATGAAGGGAAAAAATCAAGAGCTACAAAAAATAAGAGAGATATCATGTAAATGCTTGAGTATTGAGTACTGTGCTAGAGTTATGAAAGATTCAAATTAATGATATAAACAGTGTTTCCACAGAGTTTAGATACATACAAAAGTCTAAGTCTTTACAGATACAATGGATACAATTTCCTCCTTCAACAGGAAAAGAAACTATGACATAAATGAGAATGTATTGCTTGATCTCACTTAATGTGGCACAAGGAGACAATACTGACTTTCATAGGCTAATACCTTTAGTTGAAGACCAGAATCCTATTTAAAATGCCAATCAGCTAGGAAGGAGTCCCTTTAAATGATTCATAACTGGGCCAGGCGAGGTGGCTCATACCTGTAATCCTAGCACTCTGGGAGGACAAGGTGGGTGGATCACCTGAGCTCACGAGTACGAGACCAGCCTGAGCCAGAGGAAGACCTCATCTCTTAAAAATAACTGGGCATTGTTGTAGGCAGCTGTAGTCCCAGCTACTCAAGAGGCTGAGGCAAGAGAATCACTTAAGCCCAAGAGTTTAAGGTTGCTGTGAGCTGTAATGCCACACCACTCTACCGAGGGTGACAAAAGTAAGTCTCTGTCTCAAAAATAAATAAATAATAACTCAGATCATAAAAACAAACAATAGATATACGAGGGGAAGAGAGAATTGAGGCCTAAAAACAGGACTGCCTTAAATTTGCTTTATTTAAGTCTCCTGGTTCAGGACTGTCAAAACACAGCCAGAGGAGCAATCTTCCTGAATAACTCTCACCTGAGAACTCTAATTCCTAGGCTTTCTAATAAGTGCTATTAATAATTTTCACTATTGGGCGGCACCTATGGCTCGGTGAGTAGGGCACTGGCCCCATATACCAAGGGTGGCGAGTTCGAACCCAGCCCCAGCCAAACTGCAACAGAAAGTAGCTGGGCGTTGTGGCGGGCACCTGTAGTCCCAGCTACTCCGGGAGGCTGAGGCAACAGAATCACCTAAGCCCAAGAGCTGGAGGTTGCTGTGAGCTGTGACACTATGGTAGTCTACCGAGGGAGACAGAGTGAGACTCTGTCTCTAAAAATAACAATAGGCTCGGCGCCTGTGGCTCAATGGGCTAAGGCGCCAGCCACGCACACCTAAGGTGGCAGGTTCGAATCCCCAGCCCGGGCCTGCCAAACAACAATGATGGCTGCAACCAAAAAATGGCCGGGCGTTGTGGCGGGCGCCTGTGTCCCAGCTACTTGGGAGGCAGAGGCAGGAGAATCGCTTGAGCCCAGGAGTTGGAGGTTGCTGTGACACTCTACCCAGAGCAACAGCTTGAGGCTCTGTCTCAAAAAATAAAAAGTTGTTCTGAGCAGAGAAATTAAAACTATAATTAAAACTATAATATAAAATGAACCAAATGGAAATATTAGAATATACAATATTTGAAATAAAGAGATCACTAGAATCGTTCAAGAGCAGAAAGAGGGTAAAGGAGGAATCAGTGAATTTAAAGGTGTATCAATATAATGATCTTATCTGAAAAACAGAGAAAAAGGGGATTAAAAAATAAACAGTTTTGGGCAGCACCTGTGGCTCAAAGGAGTAGGACGCTGGCCCTGTATACTGGAGGTGGTGGGTCTAAACACAGCCCTGGCTGAAAACTACAAAATAAAATAAAATAAAATGATTAAACAGTTTCTGGGACCTGTGGACAATATCAAAAGGCTTACTATGTATGCATCATTGGAATCTCAGAGAGCAGAGAACAATTGGGGCAGGAAAACATTTTACCAAATATGAAGAAAGACATAGTTACAGACTTAGGAAACTCAGAAAACCTCAAATAAAATAAATGAAAAGAAAACCATGCCAGGCGGCGCCTGTAGCTCAAAGGAGTAGGGCCCTGACCCCATATGCCAGAGGTGTCAGGTTCAAACCCAGCCCCAGCTAAAAACTGCAAAAAAAAAAAAAAAAAGAAAACCATGCCTAGATACAGCACAAACTGTTTTAAAAAATCTGAAAACAGACCAATTACATACAAGGGAACAACAATTTGAATGACTACAGACTCCCCATCAGAAACCATGGAGGTCAGAAGACGATATTCAGCAATAGTTTCCTTTAGGCATTAAGGTTAAGGAAAGATACCCTCAGACGAAGGAAAACTAAAAGAATTCATCTTCAAGAGACCTGCTTGGGAAGAAACGCTAAAAGTTGTTTAGTCTTAAGGAAATGATGGCAGAGAAAAATCTGCATGTTAAGAACAAAGAAAGGTGGTGCCCCAAGCTCAGTGGGTAGGGTAGGGTCCTGGCCACATACACTGAAGCCAGCGGGTTTGAACCTGGCCTAAGCCAGCTAAAACAATGACAACTGCCACACAGAAAATAGTCAGGCATTGTGGTGGGTGCCTGCATCCCCAGCTATGTGGGAAGGGAAGGGAAGATAATCGTTTAAGCCCAAGAGTTTGAGGTTGCTGTGAGCTGGGAGACTCTGTTTCAAAAACAAACAAACAAACAAACAAAAGAATGAAAAAAGAGCCACATAAATGAGAAATATCTGGACAAATATAAAAATTTTTCTTCCTTTCAAAGTCTTTAAAAAATAAAATTTGTGTGACTGTTGAAAACAAAAACTGTAATGTTATATGTTGGGGATTTCAACAGATGTAACACATCTGACAGTTATAGCAGAGGGATAGTGTAGGGCAAAGTTTATATGGCTGTAAGCTTTCTACATTTTATGTGAATGGTACATATTAACTCAAAGGTGAAGGTTAGGTATGCATAATACCATAATCCTTATTGCAGAAGTTCTTAACTGGACAAGATCTGCCCCTCCCCACCAGGAGACATATGGCAATATCTGGAAACATTTTTTGATCATCACAGCTATGGGGGGAGATGCTACTGGCATTAAGTGGGTAGAAAGCCAAGGATATTGCTGAATATCCCACAATGCAAAAGAGCTCTATCACAAGAATGATAGAACTGAAATGTCAACAGTGCCAAGGATGAAAAGCCTTGCCCTACAACAACCACTGAGGAAAAAACAAAGAGACATGGCCAAAGAAGCAGACAGACAAATGAAAACGACATACTGAAAACTCATGATGCAAA
Source organism: Galagoides demidoff (assembly GCA_963574575.1). Lineage (NCBI taxonomy): Eukaryota > Metazoa > Chordata > Mammalia > Primates > Galagidae > Galagoides > Galagoides demidoff. Next base: position 12,244 of record CAUYQV010040321.1, read on the forward strand.
AGAAGGCAGAAGAGGACCAGAGAAACAAAAATCAGAGGAGAAAGCAAGCAGAAAACGATAAAATGGCCAACCTAACTTCTGTTCTTTTTTTTTTTTTTTTTTTGAGACAGCCTCAAGCTATCCTCCTGGGTAGAGTGCCATGGCATCACAGCTCATAGCAACCTCCAACTCCTGAGCTCAAGCGAGTCTCCTGCCTCCGCCTCCCAAGTAGCTGGGACCACAGGTGCCCGCCACAACGCCCAGCCATTTTTTGGTTGCAGCCATCATTGTTGTTTGGCGGGCCCGGGCTAGGGATTCGAACCCGCCACCTTAGGTGTATGTGGCTGGCGCCTTAGCCGATTGAGCCACAGGCGCTGAGCCCCTAACTTCTGTTCTATCAATAATTGCATCAAACTGTTAATGAGGTAAATCAACATTGTCCAACACAAATATAATTTCAAATTTTCTAGTATATGTTTATTTAATATGTCATGCTGGACATATTTAGATATTTATTTTATACATGAATACATATAACTATATATTCTATATCTAAAATACCTTCATTTTAACATCAATCAATATAAAAAAATTATTAATGAAATACTTTACTTTCTCTTTTTCATATCGAGTCTCCAAAATCTTGTGTGTACTTCACATGTCAATTTGGACTAGCTACATTTCAAGGACTCAGTAACCACATACAGCTGAATAGCTAGTAGCTACTTTATTAGCACAGGTTTAAGTACTCCAGTTAAAAGGCAGAAATTGACAAAGTGGGTTAAGAAACAATAATTACAGGTTACATGCTACCTATGAGACATACTTTTGCCTTTTTTTTTAATTTTTCTTTTTGCAGATTTGGCTGGGGCCAGGCTTGAACGGGACACCCCCAATATATGGAGCCAGCGCCCTACTCCTTGATCCACAGGCACCACCCAAGACATACTTTAAATAAATATCATAAATAAGTTGAAAGCAAATGAATGGGGAAAAAATGGATCGTTCAAAGAATAAGGACAAGAAAGATGGAGTGGGTATTTTAGTTAGATTACAGAGACTTCTAAACCAAGTGACAAAGTGAGACTGTCTCAAAAAAAAAAAAAAAAGACACCATAGATTGAAATTCACTAATTCAAAATTTCAAAATCTAACATAGTACAAAGTCCAAAACTTCTTGAGCACCAACATGACACCACAGGTATAAAATTCCACTCCTGGCCTCATGTGACAGGTCAGAGTCAAAAGGAAGGAACACACCACACAATCTATTCAGCATCCCCAAGGGACAAAATATCTTTTTGACGCCTTCGGCTGTGATACATTTTTTTTTGAGACACACCTTACTCTAGTGGAGTACCTTAGCGTCATAGCTCACAGTAACCTCAAGCTCTTGGGGTCAAGCAACCATCTTGCCTCTGTTTTTCTATTTTTAGTGGAGACAAGGTCTTATTCTTGCTCAGGCTAGTCTCAAACTCCTGAGCTCAAGCAATCCACCTGCCCTGGCCTCCTAGAGTGCTGGGCTGACAGGCATGAGCCACCACTCCTCGCCTAAAAAAATGTTTTAAAAAACTAAAAAATGGGGTGGTGCCTGTGGCTCAGTGAGTAGGGCGCCGGCCCCATATACCGAGGGTGATGGGTTCAAACCCGGCCCCAGCCAAGCTGCAACAAAAAAATAGCCAGGAGTTGTGGCGGATGCCTGTAGTCCCAGTTACTCAGAAGGCTGAGACAAGAGAGTCACCTAAGACCAAGAGATGGAGGTTGCTGTGAGCTTGTGAGCTGTAATGCCATGGCACTTTACCGAGGGCAACAAATTAAGACTCTTCTTATCTCTAAAAAAAAAAAAAGCACAAAAAATGAAGATCACAAATGTGTGTTATCCTGAAGATAAGGTCAATGACATCATTAAAAAAAAAAGCGTGGATCCATCAGTTTCATAGTAAACACATGCTATTTAATGGTATGATGATTATGAAAAAAGAACAAATCATCATGATGAATTGAAAAATTGAAGGGAACTGTGAATATTCAACAGGCTGGTGGTAGAAACTTAAGAAAAGGTCAGGTAGGCTCAGGGCCTATATCACAGTGGTTACGGCGCCAGCCACATTCACCAGAGCTGGCAGGTTCGAACCCAGCCCAGACCAGCTAAACAACAATTCCAACTGCAAAAAAAAACAGCCCCACATTTGGGCGGGTATCTATAGTCCCAGCTACTTGGAAGGCTGAGTAAAGAGAATCGTTTAAGACCAAGAGTTTGAGGTTGCTGTGAGCTGTGACATCACAGCACTCTACCGAGAGCAACAACTTAAGGCTATGTCTCAAAAAAAAAAAAAAAGAAAGAAAAAGAAAGAAAGAAAACGCAGGTAGCTCTCCCACTCGAGGTGACCAAGGTAGGACGATCACTTGAAGCCAGGAGTTTAAGACCAGCCTGGACAAAAGAGTGAGACCTTGTCTCTACAAAAAATAAAAACAAAAAGAGGAAGGCTTATCACAGTGTTTCACATCTATAATCCTCACACTCTGAGATGCCAAGGCAAGAGGATTCCTTGAGTCCAGTCCTGAGACTAGCCCCCATCTCTACTGAAAACAGAAATATTAGCCAGGTGTGGTAGTATGTGCCTATAGTCCTAGCTACTTAAGAGGCTAAAGCAGGAGGATTGCTTTGATGCAATTTGCCTTTGAGGCAATTGATGAATTCTGTTGTTTAATGGTGAAAATAAAGTTTTCTCAGTGAAGTTTACCAGTTAATATGCCTTCTTCAAAGACATTACCTTCTGGACAGAGTCCCAGTGCTTCATAAGTAAGGAGTTCATTGGAAGAAAAGCAGTCGTGAAGTTCTATTACATCAACATCACTTGGTCCCAAGCCAGATTTCTCATAGCATTTTTGGGCAGCAACTTTACTCATATCAAAGCCAACCTAAAACCAAAACCACATAGAAACAAATTAAGGGCACAAAAACTGGGTCTTTCGGACAAGGATTTTAAGAGAGTAAAGTATGTATAATCTTTGCTTTTTTTTTTTTTTTTTTTTTTAATTTTAATAAAGAAAGAGTTCAAAAAAATGCCCTGAGCAGACTGCAATGGTGTCATAGCTCACTGCAACCTCAGACTCAGGCTGTGGGCATCCTGCTGCCTCAGCATCTGAGGTTACTGGGATTACAGGCCCTTGCCAAGGTGCCTGGCTGGGTTTTCAATTTTTTTTCATGATTCGGGATCTCACTCTCACTCAGACAAGCCTTGAACTCCTGAGCTCAAGCAATCCTCCCACCTCAGCCTCCCACAGTACTGGGATTACAGGCATGAGCACCTAACGTATGCATAACCTTAACAGTGAAAATTAACCACACATACTAAAATCTCAGCTGATTCTACATTATGAAGAAAGTCCAGATAAAACACTATCCAGGTGGGAGAATGCACATACCCAATTTTATGCTAACCCCCCTCCCAGAGAATTTTCAATAAAATACATAATAAGGACATAGACTTTCTCAGAGCACATCTTTTTTTTTTTTTTTTTTCGGTTTTTGGCCAGGGTTGGGTTTGAACCCACCACCTCTGGCATGTGGGGTCAGCGTCCTACCCCTCTGAGCCACAGGTGCCGCACTCAGAGCACATCTTATGCTGTTATAAAACCTCTATCATATTATATCATATAGTTGTGGTAAATTAGTTGAAGAGATTTATCAAGAGATCATTATGAGTCAGATATACTGAAAAATATGGGGGGATTTGTATATGAAAATGCACACTCTTCTTTTACAAGATCACACAAGATTCAAACTATTTTTCCAAAGTCAATGCTCTTAATACCTCCCTGGCCCCAGAAAACAAAAGAACATGTAAACTCAACATTGCTTGAAGGAATAAAATTGAAATATAATGAAAAATGCAGTCTTTTTTTTGAGATAGAGTCTCTCTTTGTCACCCTGGCATCCCAGCTCACAGCAACCTCAAACTCTTGGGCTCAACCAATTCTCTTGCCTCCGTCACCCGAGGGCTGTGGGACTACAGGTGTTCGCCACAACGCCTGGCTATTTTTAGAGATGGGGTCTCGCTCTTGTTCAGGCTGGTCTTGAACCTGTGAGCTCAGGGCAATCCACCCACCTCAGCCTCCCAGAGTGCTAGGATTACAGGGGTGAGCCACCACGCCTGGTTGAAAATGTACCTTAATCAGAAAACTATTTTAAAAATAAGTTTTATCTCTGCCATAATCTGTGACCTTGGGCAAGTTATAAATACATTTTCAAATGTATTTTTGTAAAATAATTTTATAAATGATTTACCATATATGAGTACATCTCTAAATATTCAATGAACTCTAGGTCTAAATTCTCATCTTTTTCACTATTCTCCATTTTGTTCTTAATCTTTTTTATTTATTTTTTTTTTTTGAGACAGAGCCTCAAGCTGTCCCCCTGGGTAGAGTGCCGTGGCATCACAGCTCACAGCAACCTCCAACTCCTGGGCTTAAGCGAGTCTCCTGCCTCAGCCTCCCAAGTAGCTGGGACCACAGGCACCTGCCACAACACCCAGTTATTTTTTGGTTGCAGCCCTCATTGTTGTTTGGCAGCCAGGCTGGATTTGAACCTGCCACCTTAGCTGTATGTGGCTGGCGCCTTAGCCACTTGAGCCACAGGTGCCGAGCCTGTACTTAAATCTTTAAACAGGATCTTTAAAGCTCTAAAGGGTCAAGAAAGTTCTCTGAACATCCTTATTTTTCCCTTTAATTCGGTAAGACTGGAGTTCTAGACATATTTATTTATTTATTGCGGGGGAGAAAAAGTATTTTCTTTGCATTGCTTCCTTGTTTCTACCATCATGTGAGGACTTAATGTAAGCATCACTCTTCTATTTCCTATTTACAGCTCATTCAGAATATTACTACAAATACAATATACAATTTTTAAAAACTTATGGGGAAACGCAGCTTATTTTTTTTTCTTCTCTTCACAGGCTTCTCAAAATCATTCAACTTAAATGAAAATTCATATGGACATTTTCTGTACGTTATCTGAAAGGGCGGAGATTATACTGATAAAACCAAAAGAATTTTGCACAAATACAATAAAATATAGAAAACAGAAAGTATAGATGAGGTTATTGGGGCTACAAATATAAACAATACAGTACCATTTGTGTAATTTAGCAACATAACCCCCACACTTTATAGAAATAAAAATGCAAACCTGGAGAATGTTCTAACATTAAACATTATATATACAATGAAGTAAATGTACTTTGGTTCTTGGACATATTTAGTCAACTCAAAATAAAAATAAGCAGCATGTCTAGTTAATTAAAAGTTACATAGGGGTGGCACCTATGGCTCAAAGGAGTAGGGTGCCAGCCACATATACGGGAGGTGGTGGGTTCAAACCCAGCCCTGGCCAAAAATTGCAAAAAAAAAAAAACAATAAGTTACATAGGCTCAGCGCCTAGAGGTCAGTGGTTAGAACATCAAAGCTGACAGGTTCAAATGCAGCCCAGGCCTGCTAAACAACAATGACAACTACAAGAACAACAACAAAATAAAATAGCTAGGTGCTGTGGTGGGCACCTATAGTTCCAGGTAGTTGGGAGGCTGAGGCAAGAGAATCACTTAAGCTCAAGAGTTTGAGGCTGCTGTGAGCTGTAATGCCACGGCACTCTACCCAGGGCGACATAGTGAGACTCTGTCTCAAGAAAATAAATAAATAAATAATAAATAAAAGTTATCATACAATGATGCACGGCTCCATCATAAGAAGCCCTGTTCTCATTAGTCATTTTCCCCTAACAGATTATAAAAGATGGGTTGTAAAATTACGATATCTAGATCAATTTTTTGTAAGTAAACACTTGTAAGGCCATGTATAAGTAAGGCTCACACTTCTAACTCTGGCACTTTGGGAGGGTGAGGCAGGAGGATCACTTATACCCAAGAGTTTAAGGCTGTAATGAGTTACAATGACAACACTGCACTCTAGCCAGGACAAAAGAACAAGACCCTGTCTCAAAAAAAAAAATGACCCAAAACAAATGAAACGAAGCTTCTAGAGCTGATGACAACATAAACTCACTTTGGGGCGGCGCCTGTGGCTCAGTGAGTACGGCATGGACCCCATATACTGAGGGTGGTGGGTTCAAAGCCAGCCCCGGCCAAACTGTAACAAAAAATATCCAGGCATAATGGTGGACACCTGTAGTCCCAGCTACTCGGGAGTCTGAGGCAAGAGAATTGCCTAAGCCCAAGAGCTGGGGATGCTGTGGACAGTGATGCCACGGCACTCTAATAAGGGTGACAAAATGAGACTCTGTCTCTAAAAAAAAAAAAAAACTCACTTTGAAATTTTAAACAGGTATTTCTTAATTTGATTAATAAAACAGAATCTCAGACATACCATTTTAATGACACTTTTTTCTTCAAATGAGCTTGGCAAATCAGTCACCATTTCTTGTGCCAAAATTTCCACAGCTTTGTGTTGCAGGTCAAACTTCTGTACAAAGGCTTCACTAGCCAAAATTGCCGCTGCAGCACCATCTGAAGTGGGACTAAAAGGAAAAAAAAAGGAATTATTTACACCCAGTACTACCTCAATGCTAGAATTTCAAGCAAGGAGTTCTTTCTACATGAGAAGAAAAGCCGGCTTGGCGCCTATGGCTCAAGTGGCTAATGCATCAGCCACACACAAAGGTGGCAGGTTTGAATCCAGCCCGGGCCTGCCAAACAACAATGATGGCTACAACAACAACAACAACAAAAAAGTAGCCAGGCGTTGTGGCAGGTGCCTGTGGTCCCAGCTACTTGGGAGGCAGAGGCAGGAGACTCGCTTGAGCCCAGGAGTTAGAGGTTGCTGTGAGCTGTGATGCCACAGCACTCTACCCAGGGGGACGACTTGAGGCTCTGTCTCAAAAAAAAAAGAAAAAAGAGAAGAAAGGCCAATGCTTGTTTACAGGTGATTTATCTTCTTTGCAATCTACAACTATAAATTGCACATGCTTCCCGCCTGAGGACTGAACCTTTATCAGCAACATATTTAGTTAACTTAAAATAAAAAGAAGCAGCATGTCTAGTTAATTAAAAGTTATCATATAGGCTTGGCACCTATAGGTCAATGGTTAGAACACCGGAGCTGGCAGGTTAGAACCCAGCCCAGGCCAGATAAAGGACAACTGCAACAAAAAAATAGCCGGCCATTGTGGGGGGCACCTGTAGTCTCAGCTACTTGGGAGGCTGAGGCAGGAGAATTGCTTAAGCCCAAGAGTTTGAGGTTGCTGCAAGCGCTCTACTGAGGGTGACATAGTGAGACACTGCCTCAAAAAAAAAAAAAAGCAAGCTGTGAAGGAAGATGGCAAACACAATAAGTCCTCTGTGAGGTCAGCTGGTCTCTCTAAATAGGCAGCTGCTTATATTGCAAAAAAAAACCTAGAAAAAACCTAGCTCAACTTCTTCACTTCCTGCATCTCCAGGGCATAGCCAGATGTTAACTAGGACACAGACAGGAGCTACGCAGCACAGGCAGCCTCCAAGGTACAAACATCTGACTTGCGTACAACTTGCACTTATGAACGGAGTTCACCACAGGTAATAGGTAAACGAGCCTGTTCCAACTTACATATAAATTCTACTTAAGAATAAACCTACAGAACTGGTCATTCATAACTCAGAGACTGCATGTATTCAGTCAGTTCTCTAAGAGACAGTTACTGTCTAGCAATTAAGATACAACTATTAACATCTTCAGAGTAAAATGATTTCTTCCTTGCCCTCAGCTACTATTACAGAGTACAACTTCCTGTAGTAGCAGTATACAGAGGGAAACAAAGTGCTGGAGAAAAAAGCTTTTAGACTCCACTAGCCCATCAAGCCACATTTTAATGAATAAATGTAATTAAAATAACCAAAGTAGGTAGAAGCATAGCATAAGAGAAGGAAGTAAAACACATAATTATCCCATTGAGAAGACAGTCTGTCCCCAGACAAGGGTAGGAAGCCAAGGTAAGCCAGTGAAGTAAGCCGGCCTGAGGACTCCACCCTAATACAGAACCTAAGGTTTAATGACGGCAGAGGACGGGGACAGTTATTTCTGTCTATTAAATATTAAAACACGTTTTTCTTACCAACATTGTAGGAGAGTCAAAAAATCAAAAACTTTTTTGGACGCCATCACTTCATCTAAACTGTATTCATCTTGGAACTGGGAATACCTAAATATAACAAAAATGTTAATTACAGAATGTGAGGCAGCAATTGCAATTTTTGTTTTAGAGACTGAACAATATGTAAATATTCTTTTCAAAACCAAGAGACTTTAAAAAGTTTAAAAGTTTCAACCTTTAGCTCGGCGCCTGTGGCTCAATCAGCTAAGGCGCCAGCCACGTACACCTAAGGTGGTGGGTTCAAATCCCCAGCCCGGGCCCGCCAAACAACAATGATGGCTGCAACCAAAAAATGGCCGGGCGTTGTGGCGGGCGCCTGTGGTCCCAGCTACTTGGGAGGC
>CAUYQV010040324.1:0-38600 GCA_963574575.1 Galagoides demidoff
ACAGCTCATAGCAACCTCCAACTCCTGGGCTCAAGCGAGTCTCCTGCCTCCGCCTCCCAAGTAGCTGGGACCACAGGCGCCCGCCACAACGCTCGGCCATTTTTTTTTTTTGGTTGCAGCCATCATTGTTGTTTGGCGGGCCCTGGCTGGGGATTCGAACCTGCCACCTTAGGTGTACATGGCTGGTGCCTTAGTCGATTTAGCCACAGGCGCCGAGCCCATGTCAATGATTTTGCATGAGGAGAACCAATCATTAGAAGAGTCATTGGTATTGTGATTATTCATTTGCCTAAAACAATGTAAACTAGGTGTGGGAGTTTCCTTTCCAAGAAGGATATTGGCTCAGGCCCTAAAATTTAGGCTTCACTGAATTTTGGTTGCATTTCCCCAAACAGTTCCAACTTTACTGCTGATTAACAAGTAAGGATGTTCTACTGAAGGTTTTGGGGGAGACAGGATACCACACATGAGGGTGCCCTTTAGTGATCTCTTTCCTTTCCCTAAAGTTGCTCTGCAGGCATCTGCTTCCACCTCCTGCGCCCATGCTCCACTGAAGCCTCCTCCATCTCCTCTGTGGGCACTTATTTACTCCCAGATAGTGCTCAGGAAAGGGCCCGAGGACAGAGCAGCCAACAATACAAAGTCTTGTCCTCAAGGACCTCATATTCTAGTTAGGAAGAGACATGATAAACAAATAAAAATATATAGTATGTCCAGGTGCTAATAAGTGCTATGAAAAAAGGAAAAGCAGAAGTGGAGGTGCAGAGTGACTGTGTGTGTGCTTGGGGGAGTGAGGTTATACTTTATATAGGGGGGTCAGGAGAGGCCTCACTATTAAGTGCATTTGGGCTGAGACTTAAAGGAAACAAGGGAGGGGACCTTGCTGGTATCTAGGAGAAAAGCCATCTAGATAGAGCGAACAGCAAGTACAAAGGCCCTGAGGTGTGAGTGTGTTTGGTCTGTTTGAGGATGAGCAAGGAGACCATCCTGGCCAGAACAGAGGGAGTAAGGAGGATGCAGGTAGGAAATGGGATCAGGCAGGGGCTGGGTACGTGGGGCCCTTCAGTCCATTGCTAGTACTTTGACTTTTTCTATGAATGAGATAGAAGCTATGGGAGCATTTTAAGCTGCAGGAGGTAGGAGCAGGTACAGGGAGACCAGGTGACAGGTCAGGATATTCCAGCACACAGCTGATGGTTGGGCAACAGCGGAGGTGGTGAGAAGTGGTTGCACTTTGTCTATACAGGATGTCCCAAAGGTTGTCCCCAAAGTTGCTATATTTAAGGAAAATGAAAAACTGTAGCTAAATGTTTCTTTATTTACAAAATATTCATTGTCAAATTTTACAAAGAGGTGGCCAACAGAGTATTTTGTAAATATTTTATAAAATTTTGTAATGAATATTTGTAAACAAAGGTAAATTTAGCTACTATTCCCCATTTTCCCTATGTATGGTGGCTTTAGGGGTGACCTTTGGGGCAAGCTGTATTTTGAAGGTGAAGCTGACAGGGTTTTCTTGACTGGATGTGGGATGCGAGAAAAAGAGAGGTCAATGATGACGCAAGGTTTGGGGCCCGGCAGTTGGCAGAATGGTTTCTGTGTATACTGAAATGGGGGAACACTGTCAGAGAAACAGGTCTAGAGAGAAAAATGAGAAGCTGGGCTTTGGACATTGTATATTTAAGGTATGTCACTGACAGACCTCAGTGAGAAAACAAGTGTCTGGAAGTTAGCTGAGCCCACTCTCCTCAGCCCCTCAGAAGACATTTCCAGGCATTTCCATTGTCCTTGAGTGAGTCACATCCTCTCCAGTGTGCCACACTAAAAATATCCATGGGACAAAAATAGGGCTCTCCTGGGGTATATTCTACCACTGAAAAAATAAGATTTTCTCCATCTCATGCTATCAGCAACTTTATATTGGATAGTTTCCAGGAAAATGGATAACAAGTTACATTATTATTTGACTGCCTTTTGCTGGGCCCTTGACATACCTTTACATGCATGTCTTATGTAAACTTCAGAAAGCCTCATGAAATAGATAATGTCCTTAGTGCCATGAGATAGTGAGACTTTAAGGATTAATTCATTTGCCGAGAGTTGCAGAGCCAGGACCTAAAACCCAGGCTGTTCAGTTTCCTGAGCCTTTGCTAACCACCGTCCTAGCCAGCTGCCCATGTACACACAGTGGACTCACCGTCAACAGTGACTTCTATCTTCTGTTTAGCGGAGAGTGTTCCATTTCCCTGAATGTTGACCTTCACGATGTAATTGCCTTCATCTGTAAACTGCAGTGGGTTGATGAGCAGAGATGCGTTGGGTGGCATCATGCTGAACTTGTGTTGGTACTCCAAGTCGGGAACCACAGATTTATTCACAGAGCCCAGCAAGTATTTGGGCATTGTGTGGAGCCTCTCAAACAGCCATATGATCTGGATGTCTGATGCCTGAGTGTGGAAGCCATAGTGCACAGGGAGGTAGAGGGCCTGACCCCTGATGCCGTGGACAATGTGTGAGGACACCGTCACCTTCAGTCCTGAACAAGCACCTGCTGCAAAGGAAAGGAAGGCTGTGAAGACCGCGAGCCACATTTCAAGTTTAAAGTGGAAACTGCAGAAAGAACTTGATCAGGTGATAATCCTTTCCAAAGAAGAGCTGCTTCTAGGTACTGACCATTCTAGTGCCGGTTGCATATAGAGGTAAATATTTGTCTCTGAAACCTTCTACATTTAAAAACTCCACCCAAAGACTGCTGATTGCATGATCTGTCCAAAGGCAAGATGAAAAGGAAAAGCAGAAGTTATTTACTTATGACTGTTAAAGAATAATGAGAAAAGGAGAACTGGGAAAGATTATTAGTTCTAAAGTCCAAAGTAACCCTTAAAAAGACTTTAAATAATGACTCTATGAATGTCTGTGTCATATCAGATCCTAATCAAACTATATTTATATAGCTTATATAACTCAGGGATTACTTCCTCTCAAGAATTTCCCCTGAAGTCTTCTGCAATGACTTAATATTCCATTTTTGGAAGGTGTTCCCTTAGCCAAAACCTTCTCAAATGCAAATGTCCTGGGTGGCTTCTTGTGGCTCGAGGGCAGGGTGCTGGCCCCTTTTGCCTTTGGTGTTAGTTTAAAGCCCCCCCATGGCAAAAAAAAAAAAAAAAAAAAAACTGCAAAAAAAAATGCAAATGTCCTAGGAGAGTAGAGTTAAACCATCATAAGTCATGTTCAGTCTGTCCTTGCAGACCAGGTATCTGGTTGGTGTGTTTGAGGAACACGCCTCAAGTCAAGGCCTTCCTGGATGAAGAGAAAGGCATGGATGGAGCAGAGGAGAGGGGAAGGAGCATGGTAGATTATGAGGTCAGCGACAGAGTGGACAGGACCTTCAGATTATGGGACCTTCAGGTCCCTCTATGATGTGTATGCAACTAGAGTTTCATCAGCAGAGAAGAGATATGACCTTTCTTACATCTTATTGGGCTCACTTGAGCTGCCATGAGGATAGACGAGAATAGGGCCTGTGATAAAGCAGGCAAGAGATGAATGTGCTAGAGACTGGGGGGCTAGTAAAAGATACTGTGGGAGGCCTGGAACAGTGGCTCATGCCTGTAATCCCAGCACTTTGGGAGGCTGAGGCAGGAGGATTGATTGAGCTAAAGAGTTTGAAGCTGCAATGATTGAACCACTGCATTCCAGCCTGGGTGACAGAGTGAGACCCTGTCTCTAAAAAAAGAAAACAAACTAAGAGTAAATCTGTGTCTTAAAACTAGTCATGTCTACTATAGGTGAAGCAGGGGCTGATAGAGGGTGAAGCTGTTACAGTCATAAATATAGAAAGACACTGGGCTTTTGGATGGGGAAATCTGCACAGGAGAAAGATTCCTCTTAGTGCCTGTGTTTTCTGCCTCAAACAAAATGCACTTACATGCCTTTCATTGAAATCGGGGCTAGAAAGCTCCTTACAAGTTCCTGGTAAGTAATAAATGAAAACTAGCTTTTAGCACCTGTTATTACTAACTTAAGGCATTTAAAATGTAGCTTTCACTTTATTTATTGTATTGATCTTTATTTTTTTTCACTTGAATTTAAAAGTATTTCTGAGGGTTTCATGGTCCACTCCTTATCTTGGACTCCCTTGTCCCATGTCCGTCAATTAGTTTTGAGTTTATCTCTTACGGAGGAAATTTCCCTGAAATAAGGATTTTCAGGAAGGCATTTTCTAAACTTGCAGATTACTATATTCGATACTGTCATAAAGTAAAAAATCCACTGAAATGAGAGATCTTGATAAAGAACATGAACTTGAGATGAAATACTAAGTGCTCATCTATGTGATCCTAGAGAAGTCTTTAATTCTCTGCTTCAGTTTTCTCATGTGTGAAAAGGGAATAATACTAGACGAGGTCGAAGGCCTTCCTTGATGAAGTTTTATGTTCTTGACATCCTGAGGTGCTTTTTCCCAGGGTAGCAGCAACCTATATTAGAAGGGCCTAGAGAATTTTGAGAGGACTCAAACTGAGAGAGGGCCCCCAAATTCTAAGTATTGAGTGACAGTTTTTGGTCTACTTATTAAGTTGTTAATTCCTGCACATCCTTTAGCAAAGTGGCAATTCTGCCTGTTATCCAAGAATCAAGGGGAATGGCGGAGTCCACATCATTGCCCTGGGAATGCACTGGGAAAGACTGCGTGGCTGCTAACATCAAATGAAGAAGGTGCCTCTGGCAGGAGCAGTTTTGTCATTGAATTATTGGTCCATTTAAGACATTTCACAGCTCAACCTAGAAACCACCGCTAGGCTGAGATGGCCTGAATGCAATCATTTCTGGCCAATCTGTTCCTGTCATTTGGGAAAGTCATTGCAAAAGTCCTTGTTTGCTTTGTTGTTTTGTAAAGGGAACAAACTGTTTTCATTTACTTTCTTTGTAGTTGAAAAGGCTGAGATTTATTTAATATTCTGGAAATTATTGGGAGGTACCTTATCACAATGAAGTGAGAGTATCACTAGAATGGAAATGTTGCTGACTTTTGAATCTTGATTCAGAGGTTGAATCATAAGTATGGGTAGAGAGTCCATGACTAAAGTTAGAGGAAAAGAGCTTCATTTAATAAAATATTAAGAACAATACAAATATTGCAGCCTAGAGAAAAATGAAACTGCTTCAGTAGAAAACAATATGTTATACAGTCTTCATGATAATTGGTTAAGGGGAAACTAGTTTTTTGGGCCATTTTAGAAGCTGCATCATTTCATAATACTTTAAATAATATATTACTGTCAATATCTCTGAATATATTTAATGCTTTCATAACAAATGAAAACAATTATTTTTCAAATATGTGTGCCTTTTCAAATTTGTGTTTAACAGAGACAGCACAGCTGTTACAATAGCTGTTTGTTTCGAGATTGCCTGCACCATTTTTATCGGATAAAGTATTGGCAGCATGTTATAAGAATGTCAGGAAGGAATGAAATTTTTTGTATACAGTATCTCATCTCAAACACCTCAAATCTTTTAATTTTGCAGGAAAGAAACAAACCTACTGATATCAAGCAATCTTTACTGGTAGTGAAATTTGGGGAATAAACAGATAACTGAATGCTGCTTCTCCATTTCAAAAAAACATACTCTCTTGCCATTGTGTTTCCCATTACGCTTGGGATGAATCCATGCTGTCAAACACGTTTAGTAATTTTAGAAAAATTAGCTTCATTTTGAGAAAATTTCAAGTGTTCTTTTCTAGTTATTTGAGAAAATCTACAGGACTAAAACTATTGATTTTAGAAAGTCATCCTCTTAAGAACAAGTAAGCTCATGGCTATAACTCCAGGGCTCTGGGAGGCTAAGGTGGGTGGACTGCTTGAGCTCAAGAGCTGGAGACTACCCTGAGCAAGAGTCCCTTGTTGCTTCTAAAAGTAGAAAAACTAGCCAGGCATTGTGGTGGGCACCTCTAGTCCCCAGCTACACAGGAGGCTGAGGCAAGAGGATCTTTTGAGTCCAGGAGTTTGAGGTTATTGTGAGCTAGGTCCATGTCACAGCACTCTAGCCTAGGCTACAGAGTGAGACTCTGTCTCAAAAAAAAAAAACAATTTTTTTAAAAAAAATTATCTTTTGATATTTTAAATATTTGGACTTAAATGAAAATTCAGTTTTATATTAGTAGCTTCACTAATTTTCCTGAGGATAAAAAGGGAAACTCTTAGACTTTTTGCATGTAAACCATTGCAGCAATCTGAAGAGACACTGATAATATCATTCATAATCTGACACATAAAATTACAGCGATAATCTTACTTTACTGACCCTCTTACACTGTGTAACACAGCATTATAGCATTATAAAGAAGCATCCAGTGGTAAGAAACACTTCAAGTCCTACTGCAAAATTTATTTATATTCCAGCAACAAAGGACTCCCTAGACCAGTTTCCCTGTATTGCATATAAACATCAGACTTCACAAAGTGACCTCTACCTTAGCTCAGAATAGTTGGCCTTTACTCCACCGTTATCATGCACGGTATTAGCAAGCATAACACAACTATTGTTGACTGAAAACAAATTCTTACATCTTTAGAGAAAACAGAAATTTGGAAGTTGGATTTTGAATAGACTGTACAAATGGTACATTTTTAGGCTTCAAACTCTTATTTTTTAAACAAAAATTCAATATTCCTAAAATCAAAAAAATTTTCACATTACCTGTGGTCTTTATGACACACTACCCATGGGGAAAAGTAAATCTGCTTCAGAAAGAAAGTCTTAAGGTATGATAACTGCTTTAATTATTTTTAAACACGCAATTTCTCTAAAGCACACTTTAACTTCATTTTAGTTGAATCCCTCAACTGAATTTTTCTCTAATTTCTTAAAGCCAATTATAAAAAAATCACTTGTGACATTACAATAGTCCTATAGCGTTAAAATTAAAAACAAGGGGGACACTGACACAGGATACTTTCAAAACTGAAAAAAATGAACCAAGATAAAGAGACAGTTACACTATTTAATTTTTAGAAAGTTTTCTATGAAAATCTATTTTTTTGGGGGGGGGTTTGAATTTGGTAACATAAACACCTTAATAATTAGAAGAATTATAACTACTGGAAACTTGAAGACATTACAAAAATTTATAAAGCTTACATTTCAAATATATGGGATATATACCACAGTAGGTTTAAATTGAAAAACAATCACATTTACAATGAAAACTGTAACAAAATAAGCAAGTGAAAAGAAGGCTCTAAATAACTGAAGACACCTAAAACAAATTGCTTACACAGATAAGTTGTTTTGCTTTTTTTTGTATTTCTACGTGCTGAATATAAATAAAACAAGAAACTAATCTGACTCTTAAAATCAATACAGAGGAAGAATGGAAAAGAAAACATGGGATGAAAATAACGTCAACAGATAAAACAGCGGGAGCGTAGCAGGCAAACACCTTTAAATGCTAACGATGAAGGGGAGAATGAGGAAAAAATATTAAGCTACAGATAAAAAAATGGTACAGTACTCAGCCATTGAGCAAAAAGAAAAGCATTTTGAAGAAATCATCTTTTTTTTTTTTTTTTTTAACATATCATCCTTTTGTGTACTAAGTTTTGTTTTGTCAGTTTGGAACCTCACTTTTTTCCTTATTTCATAAGATGAAGTAGATAATTTAAAATGAAGCCGAGTCAATAGTTTGTAGTAATATCTTTAATTAAAAAAAAACCCATTTTCATAAATGGTTTTGAGTTTTCATTCTAAGTGGTCACAATTTCAGGGTCTATTAGGATACTTGCCAAAATAAATGCATTAAAGACTA
Organism: Galagoides demidoff; assembly: GCA_963574575.1. Lineage (NCBI taxonomy): Eukaryota > Metazoa > Chordata > Mammalia > Primates > Galagidae > Galagoides > Galagoides demidoff. The sequence continues at coordinate 7,811 of CAUYQV010040324.1, forward strand.
TTGAACCTATATGCAAATTCTGAAAGGAAGAAATTCATTAGATTTTTAGAATGTCTTAACTTTCTTAATGAGTGCTATTGAGAATAATTGTTGTTCTAAGGAAACAATAACAATCTATTTATTGAGCCTCATTTCTCCTAAATGTTCCTGCTTCTTTGCTGGAACTGTGTGTTATTGTTAAAAGGTTTTGACCTGCTCTTCAATTATCTGAGTGAATCTATAGCTTAAAGCGAATATTTACCTTATGCCTACAAAAACAAACAAACAAACAAAAAAACCCCAAACAACCCCCAAACAACAGCTGAAACACAATTCAAGAAAGGCCTTACCTAAGAGAAGGAGGTATATTTTGCACTTAAAGACCCCAGCTGTGCCGCTGAAGGGCTCCATGAAAGCATCCTGTCCCATGCATACAGTGCCCTGTTCTCTGTGGCAACTTAGTACGTGGATCAGCAGCTGCTGGTTTATTTGCTAGGGAAATTAGCAGTGAGGTAACAGATCCTATCCTGACTCCAGCTTCTGTGATTTGAATACAGAATGAATGTGTATACAAAGGACACAGGGAGTGGGAACACCTGTTATATGCTTTGCGAGGCTACAGGCTTATGACTTGCAGAGCACAGCTCCTTAGCAATTATCAATAATTGTCTGTATATTTTACAAATTATTATTAGTTCTTAAAACATCACATGAAGGAAAACAACTTTGTGGATGAGTTTATTTTCAAAGCAGCACGCTTTCCTAATGAGAGCATATTGTGAAATTTCCTTAAGAACAAAGCTCGTTTCCTAGCATGCAAAACCATGCCGTTATTTTGAAATTAGAAAAATTGTTTTTCTAAAACTGAGGCAGTTTAACTGCTAAACAGTTATAAATCTTTGTGAAGTCACTAATGTACCGAATGAATAAAAATGTATTTTTCTATGCAGTGTTTCCTATTACAAATGACTACTATCGTTTCATTGAATCTTTAGATTGACCTTATTTTTAAAAGCAAATCACAGGTGTGCTTCCAAGTAAGGCGGAAGCATGAACTGTGGAAAATTGTAATAAAAAGCCTATGCTAACAGATAGTATCTGAGGCCACATTTCACAGCTGAAGCACAGAGGAAGGGAACCAGTGATCCAGAGAAAACTCTGCCTCTACTGCAGTGTTTTTTAGCCTCTCTGGGCCTCTCCATTGTCAAGGTACTGGGGCCTAAGCACTTCCATTTAATTTATTAAGTTGTAAATTAACCTCCATTTGCAAGGATACTCTGGCCCAAGGCTTCCATTATATAAAATGGAAAGTTTGTAAATAAGTCTGCATCAAATCAACTTAAATTCCTTGTATAACTCAGTTTTACCGGTAAAGGCCCACTGAAAAATTTCAGTGATGAGAGGGGAAGGAAGAATATTCCTGAAGCAGAACTAAAATTCGGAAAGGGCTGATAGTTATTTTGGGATCCAAGTTTGGAAATACTCTTTACATTAAGGCTCTCAACTATCTAGAAGGGCTTTTAGAGGCAAAGAAAAGTAAGTGACCTCTGGGAAACTTGAGTCCTCTTCAGAGGTCCCTCACTTTAAGATCTCTCCATCCTTCGGAAAAATGGCAAGAGCTTCCCTCCAGCCCTGGTTAATAACCACACCACCAATTTCTCTGTGCCATATCTAAATACTGTCTGTACATCTAGCACAGCACTTATCTCATTAATCTCAGCTTATTTTACTGGACATTTATTTTTCCTCTGAGCTCCAAGTACAGAAACAGTGTCATTTCCTCATGGATCTTTTGCACCTAGCTTGGTGCTTAACTTGTGTTTTTGTTGTTCATCTAAAACCAAACTCCAAACGCTCTGTGACCCATGCCTTCTGCTTCTCAGCTGATGTTTAAGAAATGCAAACAAATTTTGATAACTCGATCTCACAAGGTGAAATTTAGAAAGTAATATGTAAGTTCTACAGACATAACAGAGCCCCCCCACTCTTTTAGATCAACATTAATCTCCAATTGCCTTTATTAAATAAGCTCTTTCCGGTGTTTCTCAACCCAGTTATGGCTTTTGATAAAGTCTATGGGCCCTTAGCAAATGAAAGAAATAAGGCCAATCTAGTGTGTTTTTCCTAAGGATAAATGTACTCAATTTTAAGGAGTTTTTTATTCTGAGGTTTTTTTCCTATTTCTTTTGTATTTAAAAACATGTCTGTTCTTATGATATAGGTGAAGTAGGCCTTACATAAATATGTTATCTTTGTGATTTGTGATTATCTTTTTATGTCCGGGCACACATTAAAAAATGAAAATGCCATTATGGCACATCTAAGGCAGTGCTATGTGGCATAACCATGAAAAGGGGCCCTCTTGTGGTAAACCGCAGGTATAAACTCTCACCTGCTGGAGTAATTTCCGAATTCAACATGTTTACAGAGGAAGTCATACTACCTCATACATAAGCAGTATTCACATTTAATTTTAACTGCTGTCAATTTTTTCATGATTATTAAAAATGGTTAAACTGTTTTATTATTATAAGAAATTTCCCACCATCAGGATCTCATCATACCTGTAGCACACTGAAAAGCTCTGTTCTACCATGTTGTTCATGAAAAAAGTGCCTGGAGCCTGTTTACTAGTCTTATTTATATTTGCATTTAAGATGAGAAGTTTAATTAACATAAAAGAATCTGTATCTATGGTGATTAAATTGCAAGCAACACAAGAAGCAGCTAGTAGCAAGTACATGTATACGTGCATGCATTTGAAATCCCATATAGGCACATTTCTCCCATGTGGGGTGTGTGTGTGTGTGTGTGTGTGTTGGGGGAGGGCAGAGCTTTCGTATTACCTGTCATCATGCTAGTTTATAGTTTGGTTTATTTAAACCATTAAGCAAGGCTTGTCTCGTTTTATAGAACAAACGTCTGCTACATGAATTTCAAACATCCACATTCTTTAGTTATGAGTAGCGCATAAAAGTATAGTAGAAACAATTAGGAAGGAGAGGTGGTAAAATGCCAAGGTCAATGTAGAATGGTTGGGACTAAGAACTGGGGAAGGAAGTGTTTTCCTATTGTAATTAGATCTCAGGAAATAGGACAGTTTCCAAGGAAGAGCTGGCTGCCAGAGGAGCTACCTACCATACCTGCCTATGCCTGTGCTTTTCAGTGTCAAATAGATATGGAAAGCATGCATTTCCCCAAATTTGGCCAAAGGAAAAAATAAACACATTAAAAAGTTTTTATCCCAAAGTCACCCTTGACTTTGAGTATTTGAGGGAGAAAATTCTGGATTGGAAACTAGGTTCTAGTCTTGGACCAGGCTTTCATAAAATGTGTGCCCTCACAACCTAATATGATAAATTTTCTCATCTCTACATAATGGATTTGAAATGCTAGGGCCTGGATATCTGTAAGAATCACTCTTAGGAGTATAAGCTAGAGTAAGCTGTGATAGCTTGGGTAATGGGTGAGACCCTAACTCTTAAAAAATCCCTATGCCAAATACTGTAAACTTCATTTATCAAAATTAATTTTAAAAAGCTCTGGGGTGTCAATTAACAGGATTTCAGAATCAGAAATAAATTCTATATTAGTGTGCCCCAACTTCAGTCATTTGCAAACTGTCTTTTTTTTTTTTTTTGCCATATCTACCATCTACACTATTGCTTACCTAACACTTTATGTTGTTGACATAATATTCATTAAGTCGTCCTAAGAAACTTAAGGGTCTCTCATATTTTTAAAAGTAAACATGAAAACAAATGTACACTTAAAAAAACTTGTACCAAGGGAGGATGGGTGGAGAGAGGGTGATTGATGGGACCACATCTATGGTCCATCTTACAAGGGTACATGTGAATCTTTCTAAATGTAGAATATAAATGTCTTAACACAATAACTAAGAAAACGCCATGAAGGCTGTGTTAACCAGTTTGGTGAAAATATTTCAAATTGTATATTAAACCAGCACACTGTACCCCATGACTGTATTAATGTACACAGCTATGATTTAATAAAAGAAAAATTAAAAAAAAAACTGGTACCAAACTTTAGGACTTGATCTTCAACACAATACATAAAACTCTTAACACATCTGGATAATCAGTTCTTCAGTTTCTGCTTGCACGTCTGCAGCAATTCTAGGCAAGTTCCTTAATTCCCCCATACCTATTTCGCCACCTTTAAAATGGGGATGATAGTAATAACCCCACAGAATGCTTTTGAATAAATGAAACCATTCATATACAAATATTAGCAGAGTTCCTGACACTCGGTTAAGTTTTCAAAAAATGTCAGGTATTATTGTTAGCTTTGGGGCCGTTTTTTTTTCTGGTTATCTCTTAATTGAAAAATAAATTGAGTCCCCAAAGACTTCCCTATTAATTTCCCCAATTTAATTAAACTACTAAACACTGAAAAGAGAACTCTAAAGTGACGTGTACTCATTATTGCTGTCTTGACTTAGACTGCACAAGTATAATAGTAAAAGGAAAGGTGAGGGTCAAAATCTTGACTTTAGGGCTTTTGCAGGGGATGCTAAGACTGAGGAAGAACAGCTCTAAGTCTGGGAGGCCGCCTAGTGGGCAACCTGGACCTAACCCAACGCCACCTGGGCAGTCCCTATTTCTCAGTTCACCTGTCCCGGAGTGTCCTTTCTCGAGTTCTTTCCCCGTGTCAGTCTCACGCTCTCCCCGCGGCCCCTCCACACCAGGCGGGGATTTCCTCCCTCACGCTCCCAGCTGGGCATCTAGTCACTCTAACTTTATGTATTTGGTCCTCTGATCAATGCTTGGTTACGAAGGGCGTAAGTTTCCGTCCCACGGTAGAGCCACCTACTGCAAGCACCTGCGCGAAGACCTGGGACCGCCGCGGTCACGTTGAGCAGTAAACTTTGCAGGGTTAACCGAAGCGCTGCTTGCCGGGAAATGTAGTACCCTCCCTGGCCTCTATGTTAGCTGCCGGGTCCGGCGGCAGCCGGAAGACTACAGTTCCCAGCATGCACTGGGCCAGAAAAGATGACCCGGGTCCTGGGCTCCACGTGACCGCCCACTATGGCTTCCCTGTGTCTCGGGCAGCTGTCTGGTGGTTCGGTGTGATTTGTTAGCTCTTTGCAGCAGCGTACCCCTTTTACGATTTCGACATGCAAAAAATAAAATCTCTTATGACCCGACAGGTAAGTCGCGGCGGCCGAAGCAAAGTCTTCCTTTGTCTAGGCTGGGAGAGGAGCCAATATATTCTGTCCACAGGCCACTGCGGGGGGAGACCTAAGTTATTGGTGGTGGCAGGTGTCAGGAGGACAGGGAACCCCGGGCACACCCTAGAAAATTACTTGAGCATCCTGGATAGAAACCCTCCTCAAGAGGGTGTCAGCCTTGCAGAAACATAGATCCTTGAGGGAGTCAGAAGCTCTCTTTGTCTCCCTTCCTCCCCTTTATGCCATCTTTCCAAGACAGTCCTATCTGCTTTGAAGGGTCCCCGCATCCAGGCTGGCTGTCATCTGCGAGCAGGTGCCCTGGTAGAGAGGAGTGGTCTGTGCAATAGCGATGACTTGGAAAGAGTGAAAAGAGCAGATGATCTGAAGACAGAATCGGTAGCTTTGTGATTTGGGGCAAGTCCTCAAGCCTTTTAGCTTAAGTTCCTATGAAAATGAAAATAATAACTATTTTTGTTCATTCTATCTCACAGTTGTGAGAGTTATCAATAAGCAACTACATGTGAAAACTCTTCGTGAAATGCTGCTTTTAAAAAATTCTTCTTGTCATATCAAAGTAATAATGTTTTATTTGTTGCAGGAGTGCTAGTTCATGAATAAAAGCTTTGGTTGTTTCTTAACCTGTTCTCATAAACGTTAGGGACTTCCTAATAATGCCTCAGCTTCCTTCAAGCAAGAAGCAGCAGAAATTTCCTTTTTATGTACTTATTGATAATGATGTAGTTTTAGATAACTTTGTTTACCTCAATTCTAATATTTCCCAAGAATTGGCCATTCCTTATTATTTTTATATGAAAGTAACATAATTTAGATTAAACATTTAAATTAATATGGCTTTAAGAAGTTTAGAAAATGTGGAGGATAGGAAAGGTTCATTTGTGATATTTTTTCTTGTTTATTAAAACAAATTCAAATCCTAAATTCTTATTTGAGAATTCAGAACTTGGGAGAGATCTAAACAGGTACAAATTACATACTTCTGTTGGAAAATACACAAATATTCCTATGTGCTGTTTTGCTTCTGTCAAATTATAGTGTAAAAATAGAACTAAAATATGCTGTGACTAATAAAAAGATTTAAGCAAGTGGATGGTAACATTGGACAATCTCTCACATTGGCTGAGGGCTAGTTTTATACTTCCTACTACTTCATACTTGAGAATGGATTTGAGCCCTGCTCCATCTTGTGGTAGCTGTGTGACTCTGGGCAAGTTACACAGCATTTAAAAAAGGAGTAATGTGTAGCCTGATGATATTTATATGATATAATGAAGTTGAAGAGAGGAACTAAAGGCATTAACACAGTTCCTGAGCATTATCAAGGACATTGCCTTGACTGCATTGATGGTGGGAAAACAGAGAAACTGGAAGAAATCTGTTACAGTAATTCAAGTAATAGATAATTTCATGCTGACTTTGCTATCTGTTTGATTTTAAAACAATATATGCTTTTGTGCATTATTCTATTAATACCCCTGCAATGCTTTTGGAATGTTGAATTTGGACTCTTCGTGTCCTTTCGGGTTTGTTACACAATTTAGTCTTCTCAACATTCTCATGGTTGTACAGCCTCTGTGGTTGGTGTTCTGACCTTATTTTGTAAAAATGAGTAGGAGAGGAAAAAAATACAAAATTCTGGATACTATTTATGTCCCTTAAATGTAATGAAATTGTGCTGGCAGTGGTAACCCTTTCATCTCAATCAGTTGTTTATTGAATTTGAGCAGGTCAGATCTGTGTTTAAGCAGAACGGAAAAAAGAAAAGTTGCAACCACAAAGTGTAAAAGATTATCCTAATCATATACATGTTCATTGCTTTATCTCTACATATTTGGTTATTATTAATGCACAGTTTTTGAATCTACAAGATAAAAAAATAGGGTGCTATTTTAGAGGGGTTTTAATTACTATTTGTTATTGATTTAAGTGAAATAGGATTACAAATAAATATACACAAAGATGTTTCTTCTTTTGAGGTTACATATTATGCTAATAATATACGTTGAATTAATGTAGAGATATATAAGGTTAAAGTGTGAAATTTAGATTTTTTGGCATTTCAGTTGTCTTAGGATCTTGGTTTGGAAGAGTGTGTGAGTGCTGGGGGTGGCGGGCAAGGGGGAGGCTATGTTTGCTTTCTTTATTTAAATGAGATCTCTTGTTGCCCTTTCTCCATTATGCTGCCTCTGTTCTTTTAGTCCATTCAATAGATGTTTATTGAGCACTGTGTGCCTGGCACTGTTGTAAGCTTGGGGATGCAACAGTGAGAGACAAGTACTAAGGGTGACAGAGTGGTAAATGCTTTAGCGGAAAAGAGGATTGACAGTCCTGGGAGTTGTTGATAATTTGGGGTCACTTACAATTTCAGACAGAGTGGACATAGAGGGCTTTACTGAGGAGATAATAAAAAAAGACCCCAAGGACTAGTGAGGAAGTGAACCACGTGGATATCTGGGAACATTTCCAGTGGAAGGAAAAGCAAATGCAGGACCCCTGAGGCAGGAACATGTTTGAGGAACTGCAAGGGGCCAGTGTGGATGGAGTGAAGGGAGTGAGGAGAAAAGTAGTAGGAGATGAGTCAGGATGAGGTCAGAGGCCCAGGGGCAGGAGACTAGGTCTGGTAGAACCTTATAGGTCAAGGAAGGCCATGGCTTTTATTCTCAGTGAAATGCTAAGTAGAGGAATGATATAATCTGATGTAACACTTCAGAAAGTCCATTCTGACCTACATGATTAGAGTAGATTGAGTAGGAGAAAATGGCGAAAACTAGGAGGACACTAAGGAGGCTATTGCAGTAATGCAGGTGGAAGAGGGTGTGGGCCTTAACCAGGCTGCTAGGGGTAGAAGTGTTGAGAAGAGGGTGGATGTCTTATGAATGTCGAGTTGACAGGTTTCCTGATGGATTGGATTTGAGCTGTGAAGGAAAGAGAAGTATCAAGGACGACTCGAAATGGTGTGGGCCAGGCAATTGGAAGAATGGATCGCCACTTACTAAGGGGGATAAAACTGAAGGAGGGACAGGTTGAGGGAAGGGAGACAATTTTTAGGCTTGTAAGTTTAAAAGCTTTTTAGATCCTTAAGTGGAGAGGGAAAGTTGTACTTAAGGAGTTGACCAGATGAGTTTGGATTTATGGGGAGAAACCCAGGGTATAGGGAAAACTCTTGAGAGTTTATAATACAAACATGTATTATAAATCGCAGATTAAACTGGTTAATATCACCAGTGAGTAAGTGTGGATATATAGAGTTCAGCGTTGGAACTTCTCAAAATTCAGTGTTAGAAGGTCAGGGGAAGAATTGAATACAGCAAAGCAGAATGAAAAGGAGCAGCCGGTAAAATAAAAAGTCGTCAGCGTCTGGAATAGCACCTGGCATATAGCAGATGCTCAATACATATTTGTTGAGTTAATAAAGAGAACAGCCAAGAAGAGTGTCTCCTAGAAGCCAAGGATTTAAAAGAGTTTTGTTAGATACTGTAGATTGGCCAAGATAAGAATTATAATGAGCTTTTGGACAGATAAGCTTAGAGTCTCTTCGTGACCTGACAGTGGTAATTTTCATGAAGTAGAATTTTCATGGAAGGGAGGAAAGCCACTTATGGTAGGTTCAAAAGAAAATAAGGGGAAGGATGTCAGGGAGTGGATGTAAACTCTTCTGCGCTTTGCTGAAATCAGAAGGACAGACAAATTATCACAGATGTTTCTTTGGATTGACAGGACATAGTTGCTATTTTCACAAATGGACGTCAGGATTCAAGAAGACTATAGAACTCCAAAGTGTTAATCTGATGTGGGAAAAGAAATAGAGTGCAGAGGCAGGTGTTATTTATGCTGAATTTTGTATAAATTTAAACTGGGGCAATTAAACAAAAGTCAAATACAAAAGAAAATCAAATAATGGTTAATGAGTACAAGTAAAGTATCAGTTTAAAAAAGGCAGAGTACTACAGTTATAACCACAACTTCATGCTTTGAAAGATGAAGATAAAAATGACTTCACATTTTTTTAGTAGAAATTTATAAACTTAATAAAGGGTTAAAGATCTATAACCCTAAAGTGCAGTTGGGGGACAGATATTGTCTTTGAGATCTTTATGTAATTCTTCATTTTTTTTTTTTTTTTTGAGACGGAGCCTCAAGCTATCCCCCTGGGTAGAGTGCCATGGCATCACAGCTCATAGCAACCTCCAACTCCTGGGCTCAAGCGAGTCTTCTGCCTCTGCCTCCCAAGTAGCTGGGACCACAGGCACCTGCCACAACGCCCGGCCATTTTTTGTTTGCAGCCATCATTGTTGTTTGGCGGGACCGGGCTGGGAATTCGAACCCACCACCTTAGGTGTACGTGGCTGGCTCCTTAGCCGATTGAGCCACAGGCGCCGAGCCAATTCATTTTTGTTTTGATGAGAGAAAAACGTTTCTCTGTGACAATAAAAATATTAACAATAACAGTAATAGTTAACATTTTAACAATGCTTGTGATGTACCTGACACTATTTTTGGTTTCTCACATAATATCTCCTTTACTCCTTATAACAGCCTCTGAGTTATTAGCGTAATTAGAATATAATGTGCAGGAAGAATGGCTGGGTTGTTCAAGACCACAGTTAGAAAGTCAGGGTACACTCAGGTAGTCTGCTCCAGAGCCCAGTCCTGGAAGTCACTCCACTGGCTTGCCTCCTACCATGGACAAGGGTTTCCAATTTTTAATTTGTGTTTTGTGCATTTGTCAGAAAGTTGCCATGTCTTCATATTGAATTGTTGTGCGTGGTGACTAATGTGAAGGTAAAACCTTTTTCTAGACAATGCTATGTAACACTTTTACATTTCAGACTTTGCTTTCTCTACTGAGTAGATGGGGGAAAGAAAACATTAGACATGCTGTATTCCTGCAAGGATTCTGGTTAGATCAAACAAATCTGGACAGATGGTCCCTAACTATGATGGTTCAACTTAAGAATTTTTGACTTTACACAATGTGTTTATTTGGGTTATTAAATGCATTTTCAACTTACAGTATTGTCAGTTTATAATGGATTTACTAGAATGTAACCCCCATTGTAAGTTGAGCATTAAAAGTCATGGCAATTACTCTTCTGAAAATATGTTCTAGGGTGGTCATGATTTTCAAATTACAAAGTTTTACTTTAATGTGTGTGTATGTATATATCATATGTATATATGTTATATAACCCAACTTTGCCTTTTTTTTTTTTTTTTTTTTACCATTTTTGGTGCTATGCCCTCATGACTATTGGTAAAAAGTTGAAACAGGGAGGAACAATTGCCTGTGACTAGTACCCCCCTTATTTATTGAAAGGCCTAATAAACCTCCCTAGGCCTTTCCTTTTCTAGCAGACATTCTTGGAAATTTTAGTTTGCAGTCAGTTGCATGATCTCATGGGGACAGTGTGCTTATCACTTGGAGATTGGAGTCCGATGAATAATTTCTACCTAATAATTTACTCATTCTTTGGTGTTTACTATGTTCCTAGGACTTTGCTAGCCACTGAGCTATAGAGGTGTAAGAATTGGACTCTTCTTTCCTTGGGACTTAAGATCTGGGAGAGGGAGAGATAGATATTAAAGACATTCAGAATCGCTTAGGTGACGTGAATGTAGAAAATGCATGGATAGCAAAGAGCTAGAGAACAAGGAGAAGGCAGTGAGATGTGAGATTTAAGTCTTAATTTGTGCAGCAAGAATTGGATACATTGGTGAGAAGCAATCAGGTAAAATGAAGGAATTACTTATGTATTAACTAAACAATTAGCATTAAAAAATCTTTGATTAGTTCAGTTGGTTAGTATATTGTATTTGTGAATCATAATAGTATTGCTTAGACCTTTTTCCCAGGTGAATTTGGCAATGATTAATACATAAGTACTTTTCTTTAATGGAATGCTTTTTGTCATTTAAATTGTCTTCTGGTTCTTTTTTTTTTTTTTTGAGATGGAGCCTCAAGCTGTCCCCCTGAGTAGAGGGCCATGGCATCACAGCTCACAGCAACCTCCAACTCCTGGGCTCAAGCAGGTCTCCTGCCTCAGCCTCCCAAGTAGCTGGGACTACAGGTGCCCCCCACAACCCCCGGCCATTTTTTTGGTTGCAGCCATTGTTGTTTGGCGGGCAGGCTGGGGATTCGAACCCGCCACCTTAGGTGTATGTGGCTGGCACCTTAGCCACTTGAGCCACAGGCACCGAGCCTGGTTCTTTTAAATCATGGGTAGGTTAGACTTCCACCGTTAATTGTGAAGGTTCCATATAATACTTTCCTTTCAGAATACCAAAAGTACATCCTTACCTGATTTAATAATAGTACTATATGTCTTAAGTGATGATTGTTTTTAGTATATGTGTTCAATATATTTTGAAGCAGGAAAATTTCTGTTTTTAAAATGGTCATTTCTATTTCAGAAGGTGTGTGCCATCCTCTGATTAATTCTTCAGCATCATTAAAATTGTCTTTATCTTATTTTTTTAAGGGTCTGAAAAGCCCTCCGGAGAGCCTCAATGACCTTGGTGCCCTCGAGAGTCTCCGGGTCCCTGGAAAGGTATTGATCTACGCCGTGAGCGTGACTTTTCACTTCCTTAAGAAAATATTATTGCCTCTGGATAATAATTGATTCACAGACTCTTTTTCTTTCCCACAGGCAGACTGTTGTTATGATAAGCTGGGTAAATTTTTATAATACAGCAGACGTAGGGCTTATTTTTGCTTTCATTACTCAATGGGATGCGATATATTCATTATATTAAAGCAGAAAATGTAAAATTGATAAAGTTAGAGTTTGTGGTATCCAATTCTTAGCCTGAAAGCAGTTTGTTTATATATGTATATATTTAAGTTATTGATTTATCTGCTGTAATTTGGAGAAATAAAATGAAATAATTGATTCCCGGCTTTTTGTATTCCAGTAGTCTGAGCCAAAAATCATGGTTAATTATATTTTCATCGTGGAGCAGAGATTTTTCGAAGAGGCTGCTCAAACATACTATTTATGGTGAATTGTATAACTTACACTAAATTGTAGATATTTTGGATTTTAATCCCCTGAAATTCATGTGAACTTCTCAGTTTACAGATTTTAATATAGGTAATTTGAAAGCTAGCAGGCTTCCCCTCAGGAGAATTATTAACCGTTGTTACATACCTGCTGCTCCTCTGAGGCTTGCTGCTTGGAGCTGCCTATGAGAACAGCAGCTCCAGCCGCATGAAGCTGGCACTTCTGAATGTCAGCTCTTGTGATTTTTATTTTGGGGGTCATATCTGAAAGGACTCTTTTCCGTGTTTGGCATTTAAAGATGTAGGGTTTGCTCCTTTACTCCTCAGGATCAACAGCTTAGGAGGAAGATCTCTCGTCTCTTTCAGGCACCCTACCCCCTAAAGTGAATTTTATATTTACTGCATTGCCTTTATATGGCAACCCAATTGTCTAAATACAATAAAATTCTAAACAACATTTTTGCATGAAATAGTTCAGACCCCAAGATGCCTTACAAAGAGGCATTTCAAATAGTTTTACATAATGTTATTAAAGATTATTGACCGCAGTAAAATCAGGAAATAAGAGATAGCCATAAATCCTAATTGACAAATAATAATTTTTATTTTTTTAACTTAAGGTAAAAGATTAGTGCTGTGCATTATTACCATGCCTTAAATTAGGTTCTATTGTATATTTCAGAATCAATGTCCAATTGATGAGTGAGCTTCTTTAGAAAATACATGATATTATATTAATAGGCACTTTCTGTTGTCTTTAAACCATGAACCTGGGAGTTTTTCCACTAGTAGCAGGTAATGGATTTATGATGTTATTACACAGTCTTCTTAGTAACTCTCTACCTCTAGCCCCATCAGGGAGCTGGTCTGGGTAGAGTGGCAGGTCAGCAAATGTAAGTGGTTGAGTTGAAGATTAAGCCTGGGATGTTGGTCTACTTGGCGCATATTAAGAAGTTAAGTTAATTCAGTTGCAAAACTTTTAATAATAGGATAGGTATTAATGCTGTAAGCTTATGTTTAACCTTATGCTAAGAAAGGTTGTGCCTGTTTATTCTCCCTGTGTTCTGTTGCAACATCACAAGTGCTGGCAGATGGGCAGGACTGCTGCCTTCTCTCTAAGTCAGTGGTTCTCAACCTTTGCGGTGCCGCCACCCTTTAATACCGTTCCTGTGGTTCACTACCCACAGGTTGAGAACCGCTGCTCTAAGTGGTTCTGAGAATGTAAGTTACTGGGTCCACAGAGTCACAAAGCTCTAGTCCGTAGACTGAGTCTGTTATAGGTGCGGTTTATAGTCAGTATGGCGTGTGAGAGTTAAGAATGCTCATGTTCAGAAGTTCCCTGCACAGCATGGTTTGGTTCAACGTTAATGCTGAGTGTGTTTCACAAATTAGATGTTACTTAATACTTAGATCAGGTAAATAAATTTTAAATAATTGTTTTTTATACAATTACCTTGAAATTAATGTTGCACCTAGTTCTGAATTGGCCAGAGATTCCATTTCATCAAAAAATGGTCTTGGCTGGGTGTGGTGGCTCACGTTTATAATCCCAGCATTTTGGGAGGCTGAGGGTGGTGGTTTACCTAAGCTCCTGAGTTCAAGACCAGCCTGAAGTAGAAGGAGACCCTGTCTCTAAAAAATAGCCGGGCAGTATGGCAGCTGCCTCTAGTCCTAACTACTCAGGTGGCTGAGGCAAGAAGATTGCTTGAGCCCAAGAGTTTGAGGCTGCTGTGAGCTATGATGCCATGGCACTCTACCGGGGGTGACAACATGAGACTTTTTCTCAAAAAAAAAACCCCAGCAAAAAAAAGGTTTTCATTTAAGTTCTGTAAATTATTAAAAGCATTTCAACAAAATGGAAAATAATAATTTGAAATGATTATTTTAAAACTTTTGCTTTTAATGTAAAAGTAATATACATGATGAACAGAAAACCTGGTAAACAGAAAAATGTGTCTAAAAAAAATCACCCAAGTCATCGCCGTAGTCGAGGTTAGCATTGCCTTCTGGTCTTCTCTCTCTTTCTATGCATGTTCAGCAGATGTTTGAACAGCACCTATGTGTTAGATACTCTCTCCCGACCTGTTTTATCTCACGGCACACTTGCACCTATACCTAAACTTCTGTGGCACACTTAAATTATGTTCATCAAAAAACAGAGTAAAAAAAAATATGCTTTGAACTTCGTTCAAAAATAATTTAATTAATGATCTTTAAAAATGTTCGTGGCCCAACTAAGATCCTCTCACAGCAAACCAGGGTGCCTTGGACACGGGCTGAACCCACTGCCTTAGGGCCTGGCAGTACAGCAGCAGCGAAGAGGTCAAAGGTCTTTCCCAAAGTCACAGCTTGTTGTGCAGGAGTTTAGTTACTCAAGTAAGGGGAGGGGAGATAGTAAACAAAATGACTATAATTATAACAAATACTGTAAAGGGAACAGTGTGATGAGATAATGTCTGTGAAGCTGATGTTTTTTTACAAAAATCTCTAGAAATTATTTTGAAGCTTGGGTTTTCCAACAGTTAACTGTCCGTTACTAGGTTTAAAAAATAAGCTACCCTTCACTTTGGTTTAGGGCACATACTTTGTGAACTTAACAATTTATGCTGTTAATTACTGTGAATGCTGGTATGGAAAAATTTTTAAACAGTGACCTTACTTAAAAACTTACTTACTAAAAAACTTAGTATCTCTGCCTTACTCGTAAGTATAGATACAACCTTAAAATAAAAAAAAAAAAAAGGTATCTGTGGTCTTCTGGAATGGGCCCATTTCTTTTTCTTGTTGTATATAATGTTCTTCTAAGCTGGAACAAAAGAATTGATATTTCACTAGGGTTTTCCAGAAAGGAATAGGTTAGCTTGGGTTGTGTTACATGCAGAGTTTCTATTATAAAGGATAAGTGGAGAAAAATATTAGGATGAATTCTATGAAGTGACTGTTTAGGTTTAAAATGGTCAAATATTGTTAAATTTCATGTGGTTCAGATTTAGTAGAAAAGGGAGACTAGTGAAGGGGAACTGAAGCAGGGTGTGTAGCTATATGTGATAAGCCAGGGTTTATTACTTATTTGTTTTTGTTTTGAGAACTATGTAAATTCAAAGTGGGAAGAAACTTTAGAAATCGTATAGTACAATTTTCACTTTTTTTTTTTTTTTTGAGACTGTGTTTCACTACGTCACCCTTGGTAGAGTGCTGTGGCGTCACAGCTCACAGCAACCTCAAACTCTTGGGTTTAAGTGATTCTCTTGCCCCAGCCTTCCAAGTAGCTGGGACTACAGGTGCCTGTCACAATACCTGGCTATTTTTCGGTTGTAGTTGTCATTGTTTGGCAGGCCTGGGCTGGGTTTGAACCCCCCAGCTCTGGTGTGTGTAGCTGGCACCCGGCACCGAGCCACACTTTTCTCATTTTAATAGATGAGGGGTGGCTCTGCCCCATTTTAAGAGGAGATGTGAATGCAATGGTAATGTATACACTGGAAGTTTGGAATTTTGGTGGGTAAAATAGTATAGAAAAGTAGAAAAAAAATATAAGATTCTTTTTAGAACTTTCTAAAGGAAAGAAAACTTTGAGACAAACTTCAGAGAGCTTAGTTTAAATAGTTCAGTGCCGAAGTCAGTGGTGCCTGAACTTTGCCGTGGGTTAGAATTGCCAATACTCAAACCATAGCCCATTCCAGTTTAATCACAGTGTCAAGGTGGAGCTGAGTGTCAGTCATTTTTGAAGATCCCCAGGTGATTGCAATGTGGAGCCACATTGGGAACTACTGGCCAAGCTGAAAAACACTATCTAGAATGGAGAAGTGGGAAATTTAGAAACTAGTCTGTGAAAAATTGCAGAAGTTTTACTGACAGTTTTTGTAAGTATAAAGTAGACTGACCTAAAATTCCATTCTTGGGAAATGGATTCTGTCATAATTCAAATTAGTGGGACTTTCATGTAGAAGTAAGGATATTTAATTGGTTACAAGAATCATGAATAATTTAAAACAATATTTATTACAATATATGATAGTGGTAGTAGCCACAGGGTTATTAATAATGGAACTTATTGAGACTGTCTTGAGAGTATTTGTTGAACTCTGATTAAAAAACAAAAGTACTAGTATTCAGAACCTTGTAAAGTGTACATCTAGGCTTCACATTACAAACCTGAAAAAGAGTACTGATAGTAATATTGTTTTATTAGTTTTTACTGAAATACTGCCTCCTGAGTATTCTTTAAGGTTAAGGTTCAGTTTTTTTTTTTCTTTCAGTCATTGATTTAATTAACTTGTAAAACTAAATAGGACTTAGCTGAATTTACTGGTGTGCGATTGGTTTACTCTGCCTTTGATTTTTTTTTTTATGGAAGAAAAATACAGGATGAAGCAACAAAGGGAATGTCTGTTGCAGTCAAAATTTGAGTATCTGTTTATCTAAATATAGGAAAGTATTTTTGTTTTTATATTTTATCCACTCAACAAATATTTATCGAGTACCTCCCTAGTCTGTAACCTTTCTATTATATAACATTCTAGGAGTTTGGGCAGAATGTTTTCTATAATTTGTAGTACTTCTACAGAGTCCAGTGAATGGATTTGACTTGATGTCTTAGCGTCAGTGAAAAGAATTTTAAAACCACACATTTCACTGGCGAGCTTGATTTCCAGATTATCACCAAGCTGTGTGGAAAGCGGGCTGGAATAACAGTCAGGAGACCTAGGTTCAGTTCAGTTCATTGAAGAGAAGCCATTTTAATGCTTCTTGACTCAGTTTCTTCATTTTTGAAAAGATGCGATTGGTCTGGGTAATATTTTAGAGCCCTTTAGCTCTAATGTTTTATGCTTTCTATATTGTAATATTTGCAGGAGAAATATGAGAAGTATACATTTAAATATACCAAGCAGTTTTTAGAAGATGAATGTGTTGCTCTCTGTATTAGACAGGATCAGTATTGAGGTTTATAACTAGAAGACTTGGTTAACTTTAGTAATTGTGATAGTATTAAGTTTCATTTGGGACAGGTATCTTCCACAGATGGTGCCAAGCTATGATGGTTCTGCAAAATCTTCAGAGTTTTCCTTCGGTGTTCCTGGCTAACAATATTTAGCTACTTTCCTTTTAACAGTAATGAAATTATGCTTCTCATGGCTTTCATATACTCTGAGTTTCTTAATCCTTCTTTCATAGCAAATCCTTTAAGATCATTCATGGAGTATATTTAGCAAACATTTGTGAAGCCAAGCAGTTACTAATTGTTCAAGATAAAAAGAAGTACAAGACTCTGTTCCTCCCTCAACTGAATGAGGGAGCCAAGCAGAAATAGCTAATTGCAGATTAGTGTCAGCACAGCAGAGATCCAGCGCGGCAAGGAGAGGACTAGAGGTAGGGAGAAGGGAGTGCAGGGTCGCTTCACAGTTGCTGATTAATTTCTTTTAGGAAGATTATAGGTTTATAGGGTGAATTGTTGAGTGAAGGCTGGAGATCATGATGCTTATTTATTAAGAAGATAAGAACATGAGGTGAAGGAAATGGAGAAGGGTTAAATTTGAGGGATGTAAGCAGCATTTAGGATGGAGGATTTTATTGGATGTGGAAAGTGAAGGAAGCTGCGTGAGGCCCTGGAGTGGAAGGTGCTGCGATGCCTTTTCTCAAGTAGTAGTTCTCCTGTTACAGAGAGGGTCTGATAAAATGTTTGAAAACTACAAGAGAAACAAAGCATCACACTAGATTTTTCTTCCTGTATCAATTTGAGACGTATTTTCTGTGTTAGCCTGGAAAAGACAGGCATGTGGCAAACAGCTCAGTGTTGTTCACAAGTTCAAGAAATAGTTTTAAAGATAGCTTTTCTTCTCTTTTTTGGAAAAAGAAATGATTTCTCGAGCTGTTATCTCTGTTTTCCTTTTCATAGAAATAAATTTAGGAAAATATTGATACAATTATAATCATGTCCTGAGCTTGGTTTTGTATTGTTAACCATTAAATAAGAGAAGTAAATAAAAATATTCAGCAAAATACCAAATGTGAAATTTTTGCTGTCTGAGTTTGTGATTTTATTTCATGTAAATAACAGTACATTTATGTGAATAAAATCAGTTTTTATTCATGAGCTAGTTCTTTAAAAAACAAATATATATAAACTTTCACTGTGCCGAAAGTAATTAAGGTACATTATTTTTATCACTTGTGTTATAAAGCTGGATTAAAATAACACTGTACAGTAACTTTCTTATTCTGTTAATCATTTTGCTGTAACCATTTAAATTGTAACAGCACCAGTTCTCCACTAGATGGCACTGAAATCCCGAAGAAAAATAGAGTCGGCTTTAAAAAACTGTTTTGTTTAACACACACACACACACACACACAGAAACTGATGAACCGGCTATCTTTGATGGATTATTATTGTTGTTCTAGTGGGATTTTAAGAAAATGTGCCACTTCCCCATGTAATCAGACATCTGGCAATTCATTATAAACTTATGTGGTATATGGTTTTAGGATATCTGTGATCTTGAAATAGGTTTTGAGTCCTGTTTTGTTTGGAAACAGATCAAACCTATTTCTGCTCAGTGATTTATGACTTATATGATACTGATTGAATATTGAAAACTTCGTGTTTTTTTCTTCCTTTTAGCTCTGTATAGATTTGGGGGGCTAAACATGTTTTGCTTTCAGCTAGAGCTCTAATGAGATATTAACTTCGGTACGAATATGGCTTCTGTTTTTAGAATTTGTTATAACAGAACAGCTTTTTTATGTTGGCCGATGAAGAAATGCAAACAGCAAAAAAAAAAAAAAATAATAATACCTTTGATATGATGTTGTGGCACACACAGATTCCTGCATTACAAGATCAGAACTGCTCCCCCTGTTCCCTCAATGTACTCACACACACACTCACCCGCACACTATCATCGAGGTATATACTCAGCTTATAATGAGAAGGAACTGTGGTTTAATAAGCTAAGTCAGAAGGGGGAGTTGGTTTGCATTTTGTTTTTTGTTCTATAAATTTTCTTTAGGATTTTGAAACCTGACCTAGGAAATGAAGATTTTTGCATTCATCTTTTTGTTTGAATAAAAACCCACTGTTGAAGATTATGAATTTCCAAGCTGTTCTTGGGTTTAAAAATTGGGTTAAATTACTTTTCAAAATTGAAGAGAATATTTTAATAATGGTAAGGAAGACTATTAAGCTGTCATAACTAACTTTTTACACTTACGAAAGAGAATAGAGTTGAGAGTCCTGAACTTGGGTTGTTATTTTTAATTAGTGTACTATTTTGGATGATTTTAAAGTAGTGGTTAAATACAAAATTAGTAGTTTTCTTTTTTTTCTTCGGAAACTTGAATACATTGCTATGGGAGATGAACTCTTAAGTGAGAGATTGCTTTGTAAAGATACGGTCTGGTTCCTTAGAAACCATAAATATACCGGAAATGTTTTATAGCACTTTATATTTGAGGGCTCAAATTGTTTTATGGACTCGAATTCCCAGTTCTCATAAACCTTTTGTTGTTACGTTGAGAGGAGAAGTGGCTTGGCTAAATCAAAGATGTTGACTTACATTTCTATTATGATTGTTTTTCTTCATTTTTCATAAACTTAACATTTATGCTGTACCATTTTTATGTGTATGTTCTTATAGCTTTATCTCTGAGATGATCAAAGGAGAAAAATAGCCTAGGTAGCAGTATGTGCATCCTTACAGTGTGTTGTGACTGCTGGAAAAACCAGCCTCTAAAATATTGAATCACTTCTTTGTTGTCTGCCACTCTCCTAAAATAATCCTGCTGGGTTTATTATGTTAAGGAAATATTGACTGTGTTTGATACAGCGTCTGGGACAGTGATTTGTGTTAAGATACCTTCTTTTTGGTAAAGGAAATGTGGTTCTAATATATATCAAAACATATTGGATTTAAAAAAATCTCAATTGTTGCATTTTATTGCCTCTTGGTGTCCATGCAGGCTCTCCCCTGTGACATTTTTCTTCCCTGCGGTGAGCCATCCTTTATTGCTTAAACCTGTTGTATGCTTTTCCTATATAATGTTTTTACTTATGGTTTGCTTGATATTTGTAACCCTGTTTCCCCAATTTTTAAGTTTGAAATTGTGCCTGTTCTTATGGTTTCCAAATGTTGCCTCTTCATCAAATGGGAACTCACCCTTCATTTTGTTTGTACTTCAGTTTGACCTGGCGTTGTCATTGTTTACTTATACATCTCACCTTCCTATTATTTCAGAGACTGTTGGAAGGAAGAGCTAAGCTGTATTTCACTCATTTTTGTTCCTATATGACCTAGTCTGGGGAATTTTTACAGGGTGGGAATTAAAAAATTATTTATTAAGTGGAATTATGTTGAATGGTAACATTTTAGAATTTTGCCAGGGCCGGTTAGTTTCCAAATGATAGGGTGGGAGAGGAGTTTGGTTTGTTCCTTTTTGGCTTTTGTACTTTTATTTTCCCTCCTCTGCAGTTAAATCCATTAATTGTAGTTTTTCTCCAGCCCTACTTCTGGGATAGCATTGGTGTGCTTTATTTGAGGTGTAGTGGATTGCCGTTGGCAGGCAGGTTGTGGCATGTTTGATAGTCTGTGGCTGTTGATAAATCATTTTTGTATTTTCAAGTTTTACAGAACACTGATACCTCTCTTAATGTTAATTTATACTTATTAGTTACTTACTATGTGACACAAATTTTACTGTAAAAACCATGTTATTAATATAACAACAGTTGGTAGGACTGCAATATTTTATCCTAAACTTAGCTTTTAAATATTTAATATTATTCTAACTTTTTTTTCTTAAATCATGTTTTAATAGGGTATGAGACATTTCATTTGGTATTCTTTCCCCTGGTTTTACCTTTTAATGTTTTTGTAGGAAATTTTTTGTTCATTTTGTTTTATGTAAAGTTTTGTCTCAAGCCTGTGTATCGGCTTGCCAAGTTAATTCTGTTTTAGGCAAAGAACTGTGTATTTTTCTACATTTCTAGTCCTAGGAAATCAGTTTATATTAAATTGCAGAGTAATTGTGTTAAGAATATGCAATCTGGTTGCTGCTGTTTATTTTTCTAATTTGCATGCATAAAATATTCCTAAATCATTTAACATTTATTGTTTTTTTCTAGTTAGAGGAAAGAAACCTTTTATTAAGAGTTAGTGGAAAATTTGTCAAAACCAGAACACATTATCTTTTCCTTTCATTTTGTCCTGTATTCCTTGTTTTATACTATGAGCTGTGTAAATTAATTTTAGCTTGATCAGTGATTGTTATCGATGTTGCACTTTGGCACTACGGAACATAACGATGGAGAATAAGGAGAAATCTCAGTTCTCAAGAAATGTGTAGTTTAATTGAGCAGGCAGCTCTCACACCGATGAAATATTTGGGGAACGAACGACTAGAAGCAGGTTCTCATGGACTGCAAATGCAATAATACTAACAAGAACATGACGATCTGGATTCCAGGCAGAGTGGAGTTTGCCTGAATGAGTTCAGATGTATATTTTCACACAGAAACTACCAAATTGTCTGAAAGGAGAGGGCATTTTATAGGCGTACAGCGTTGGCACTGGTTTGGAGTGGATTCTATTTTGTGTGCTACGTTTTTTCCCCTGCCTTTCCAGGTTTTATTCCTCTCCTTAGTCCAGGTTTCTTACACTTAGAGAAATGTCAGTTCTTTGAAATTATATGGGTTTATCTGCTCTCTGTGATATTAATCACTTACTTCTCTAAGAAAGAATAGCATTTGCCCTTTTACATACATATACAGATAATACTCTTTCTACAGATACATCGCATTTTTGAAATGTACGCTTGAGAGATATTTATAAATGAAATCATGTTTTCCTCTGGCTTTCTTGATAACCTTAGATATTTATTTCACTGCTATTATGAGAGCATGTGTGTGTGTGTCTTTTACAGGTGATAAAAACTAGGCATGAGGAGACTAAATTGCCCAGTTGACAGAGTTGCAGCTAGAACCTAAGTGTCTTTACCTATTAAATGAAGAACCTCAGCATGGTGTTATGTGTCATTGGCAATTTATACATTTAAGATGGAAGTAATAATTGGAGTCTATTTGAATTTTTGGCATGGCTCTGTATCTGATTTTTCAAATCTTAGCAATATTTTAAATCTTGAAATATTTTTTCTTGTGTGGTGTCACCTGAGTTTACTTGCTCAGGACGCTGCCCAGTTTGTAGGGAGCAACACTGCTGTCTCCCTCTGCGGGCTTTATTCTCTCCCCTGGTTTGTGGTATTTAGAGCTGGTATTTTAAAATGCCTGTGGACTTTCAGAGGAGATTGCCGGGAATTTCTGACCTCCGCTTCTGTTTTATGTCTGACTGTTATTTCTTATTTTCACTGGGTGCGTGGAGGTTTGGAGGTTGCCTGTTACTGGCTAGTTGGGGACCTTCCCTTGCACAAGTGGTGTGGATTTAATCCAAGTCTGTGCATCAGCACCACTGTCCAGGGTGCTAAGTGGATTAGTGTGTTATAGATAAACCTCCAGCAGAGTGCAGCTCCTGTTGTTAGGACCCGGGGTTTCTTACTGTACTCATAGAATTGAATTGCATGTTGAATCAGTGATGACCATATGTTTGGCTATTTCTTGTCAATGTATTTTATAGATTAGCTTGATAGAAAAGAGGCATTTTCTTTTCTATGCATTTTTGAGTATGCAGGCTTGATTTTTTGGTCTGACTTTGCCTTCTCTTTTAAATGTATTGGAATTTTAAAGTTTAAACAGTTATCTATTCTCTTTAGTCTCAGATGTAGTTATAATTTTTTTTTACTTGAACTTACTTACTTATAGTTAATAATTTCACAAATATCTAAGTTAAACTCTAAAAGATACCCAAGCGAGGCTTTTTTTATAAATGTAAAATATGCCCTGTAATAAAATAATCTAGAATATCTCTATTTGGAAAATAATATCTTTAATTGACCAGATAATTTTTGCACATTTAATTAGTATTTGTGTTAAGTATTTTAACGACTATACAATGATTTTAAATTATAATTATTGTTTTGTGTACATAAATGCATTTGAGGTTAAATTGAATAAAAAATCAAATAGCTAACTTGTTTTATGTCTGTAATAATGTCTTAATTAACTGGGGTGGTAGGGGACAGGGTACCTGAACTATTAAAATTTTCCAGTTAACTACAAGTTTATTATGCAGTGAAATTGTATAGGATAAGGATGCTGACACAGGGCTAGAGATTTGTCTGTCAAGCTCTTTCTTGTCGTATAAATCCACTGAAGCCTCATTCCATATTGTTATAAAGAAAGCATTTTATAGAATACAGAAGTTTACGTATATCATCAGGTCACTAATTGCAGCTATGCAGGAAGCCTTGGAGGATTACAGAACTGAACTTGTGACCCTTTTTGGGAGCTAGTATTTCTTAGCTGAACATGGATTTTTTTAGCAGAGTTGGGAGTCTGCTGCTCAGGGGTCCAGTCCTCATTGTGACCTGGCAGTCACGAGGTGTTCTCCCCTTATTTGTTGTAGTGAGGCAGATTTTAGAACGTTGTTAGATGGCAAGATGTATGTATGTTAAATGTGTGTGTTAGGTAGTCACTTTTTTCCTTTCGTTAAACATTTAAATTCTTTCAACTTTGTTGAACACTCAAGGAATAAAATCTGAATTTTCAAACTGGCTATTTTTTTTTTCTCCAATAGATGAGTTAGTTTTTAGTCTTTGGCTATTTCTTCATTTTCCTTGAACTTTTCTGGTTTCTATTAGTTTGTATCCTTGGTCAAAATGGTTCCCAGAATATATGTGACTGTTCACAGGGGTAGATGATCATTTATTTCCATGCAGATGGAATTTTAAAATCTACAGGTGCTGTAATTGTGGCTTCTTTTTTCTTAAAGGAAGAATTCAGGGAACTTCGAGAACAGCCGTGTGACCCTCAAGCTGAACAAGAGCTTATTAATAGTATTGAACAAGTATATTTTTCTGCGGACTCATTTGATATTGTTCAATATGAGCTGGAGGTAAAAACAAAAAAATTCATCAAAATATATTTAAAGCTCACTTTGTTTAGTGACTGAATTTGTGAGATTTGAATTTGGGGACATTTATGTACTTTTTGGTACCAGACAGAACAGGTCTGTGATTATCATGCTGTGATTAAATGAACTGTCAGCATTGCTTAAAGATGAAATTATCTTTTAAAACGTAATTTCTAGGGTGGCACCTTTGGCTCAAAGGAGTAGGGCGCCGGCACTATATGCCAGAGGTGGTGGGTTCAAACCCAGCTCCGGCCAAAAACTGCAAAAAAAAAGAGTAACTTCTAGTACAAATGTAGAATATTGGTAGGGGAAACATTACTATATTTTTGGTTTTTGATGGTTAGCATGCAGTGGGTTAGTATACTCTATCTCGGCAGAATATGTTTAGAAAAGTTCTAAGACTTTTAATCTTGAGTGTGTATTTATATAATTGTTTAATCATGATAAAAATCCCTATGCCATATTGTTTATAACACTGATTTCAACTTTATAGGACATTCAGAATAGTAAAATTTATTTTTAGATAAAAGCAAATGCTGTATGCACACATATTTTTAGATAGTACCTCCCAGGTCAGCCAGTCCCCAAGCCACTGTGAAGGTTCATCAGTCAGTTGACTGAGACTGGAGTGTGTTTCTTCATGTATACCCTGGGATGCATTTTGGTTGGCTTCCCATACTGCCCTCTGAACACTGGAGAATGGAGTCCATCAACTGCCACTGCCACACTGCAGTGCATACCTTCCATAAGACTTTGGATGGGAAATCTTTTTTGAGTTCTGTCATAAGCAAGTAGGGTATATCGTGCTGGTGGAGTGAGGACTAAGGTTAGGGACTTTTTTGACATTTTCCAATCACAGGCCCTGGAAGCAGTTTCTCCAGTCTTAGGGGTCAGGGGCTCCCGTAGTGGGGGGTTCTTGGAGGAGGCTGGGTGAGGGATGCAACCACAGTGTCATGTGATAAAGATGTGTTGGCTTTAGTGGCGGGAGTCTCGGGAGGAAGGTGGGAGGACAGGAAACGGGGAGGGCAGTGGGACGTGACGCTGTTTAGCATGCACAGATTCTAGCTCACTAGTCAGAGGTATCCATGTAAATGAAATGGAATTAAACAATTTATTTTTCACTCTTCATTTATGAATTTTTTTCTGTAGAAGCTTCCACCTGTTCTCAATTTGCAAGAATTAGAGGAGTACAGAGACAAGCTGAAACAACAGCAAGCTGCAGTAAGTAAAAAAAACAGAAACAACAAACCCACATTTCTTTCTGACAAAACTAAAGGAAACACAGCAGAGAGGTGGAATGTTTGCAGATTTGTGGTTTTTAACTAATATATTAACATAGAAACAAATCTCATTCTCTATTATGACTTTGACTCGAGTGTTACATGTACATTCAAATTTAGTGCCCATGGTTTTCCTTATGTTGTTTTGATAGATTTGCTTCTAGAACTTGGAGTTTTCTCTCTGGAATCTTAAACGTGATCAAAGCACTTTGACCTTTTTTAAAATTAGTAAATACCTTTAGGCTCCTTGTCATGGTAACTACACAACCATAGTTCTGTAATGGTATATTCTTATATTGGAAGAAAGGCCCCCACTTCTAGTTGAAATTTTTCTAAGAGAATGAGGGCTAAGATTCGGAAAGTCTGAGGTGTAGTTACTGTTTGACAGTAACAGTGGGCAAGTCATTTAACCTTGCTAAGTCTCTTTTGTTCCGTTTGTAAAGTGGTAGGTTAAGCCTGTGCTTTTCTCATGTTATAACATTCTGTAATTCTGTTATTTCCTTCACGTTAGGCTGAACTCACTTTATGAAATTTGGACTTCACTGTAGAAGATTAATGTGATCTTATTAACTTTTTCAGCTAAAAAAGCAATAGTCATAGATTTATCTGAGTTTATGATATGATTTTTAATAATTTATCTGGCAAATAAAGGAAGATGTCTCTTTTCTCTTGCACCCAGGAGACTCAGTGGGTGCCAGGGTAGCAGCAGTAGCATAGGGCAGCCTTGGACAAAGGGAGGAAGGGACTCGAGCTCTAGGGGGTTGGGTAGTAAAAATGTAATGGCCCTTTGGAGAATCAGATTTCAGTGGTTGGTGGTATCTTTTACCTTCTCTTGGCTTCAACATTTTTAAGTACTCTTCGATTGTGTACCTCATGTGATAGTATTTTTTTGGGGAATTAGGCCCACTCTAAGGCCCCATAGTGGCCTTGGGAATTTCATAAACCTAGCCTTGAATCCTGGCCTAGCAGCTAATTAACTGTTGGACTGTGCATGAGTTACTATTGCTTTTAAGATTGCTCATCAGGAAAATGAGAAAATGTGGAACCCATCTTGTTGGAGTCTGCGACCTAATTGGGATGATGGAGGAAAAGCTGTTATTAATATCTGCTGGTGGAACACAGAGTAACTGCGTCATCTATTTTTTAACCCTATTTAGTAAAATCAGGTGGTGTCTATGTGCATTTATACAAATTCATATATGTCAAAATTATGGTACAGAGTGCGAACTTAGTGATTTTATTTTCTTAATCATGGCTCCTATTTGAGTTTTTCTTACAGAGGTTATATTATCTTAATTTATTACTAGACAGTCCTGTGGGATCCTTGGAATTCTTAAAATGATATTTAGGATTACAGTTGATATTTCTTCATTGATTGAGGTCTCAAAGCTATTTAAAGTTTGATTTCCTTAATCTTAATGAAATCCCTCTTTCCAGACAAAAATAATGAGTCTACCTAGAAATTAATTCACATAATTTCAAAGATGTTTGAAGCAGATTAAGAAAGTGTGAACAGATTAATGCAGTAGTTTAATGTGTGTGCAATGTTTTAATCCCAGTGGGCTTGGGGAAAGAAGCCAGTTTGGCTTCTTGAGGATTCACTAAATACTTTCAGTGGGCCGTGCTTCCTGCTAGCTGTGGTATCTGTAGTTGACAGGGGCCCTGAAATTGTGGAATAGGGCCTTACGTTCAAAATCGTTCTTAATTCTCACTTGGGCACATTAACATTATTTGTGGGATCCCTTAGATATAGCATTCCAGAAATCATATGTTTTCAACTTTTCAGAAGTAGTGGGCTGACCTACTTGTCTTCTTATGTGTTATAAATAATCTAAAGGGCACAAGGAAATTCTGTTTTTATCATCTCCGTAAATTCAATTGGTCAAAAATTTTCCTTAACAGATTCATCTTTTTAAGTCAAATTCTACATATGCTTAAAGATGGTGACTCTCTGTGCTTGTTAGTTAAATCAGATAGTGATACTCATTTATTAACAGTAATGATCACTTATGCAGTTTCTGTTATGGACTAGGTGCTCTGCTGTGTTCTTTATTATACTACCTCTTGTACTAATTCGATAGCCTGGGGAAGTGTGTATGGCTATAGCATGCCACTATCTTTTCTAGAAGTTATTTGGAAGACCCATGGGATATTCTTGTAAAAAATAAAAATATAAAATGTAATAGGAAGCATGAAGCCTTTTCTTTTACTTCCTTTGTTTGATTGCATGTTCTTATAGGTCTCTAAAAAAGTAGCAGATTTAATCCTTGAAAAACAGCCTGCTTATGTAAAGGTAGGATAATATTTGTTATTTTTTATAGTACATGTAAAAAATGGTTGAGTGATTTATACTTGAAACTGTTGGGATATTGCAATTATTCTGTCCATAGTTCTATAGCAACACATTGACTCTATTTGGTGTGTGGGTGTATGTATATGTCAGTTTTTCTCTTTCATTTGGGAGAATTTGCCCAACTGAAGAAGTGAAAACCTTTTCTATATGATTCTAAAATAATCTTTTGTTTTTTCAAACTTTAGAGGAGCCAGTGAAGTTGCTTCCATGAACTTTGTAACAAACACATAGATCAGCAGTAATGACCACTAAATGGCAATATAACTATCTGGCTAGAAAACATGGTACATTTGGAACCGTCTAGCTGAATCTATGTTTTCATCAGAAAATAAGAGCCTTCAGAATCCTTTGAAATATCTGCCAGTATTCAAATGAAGGCATTCATTGTCAAAGCATCTTAGTAAACAGAAATCACATTTGTCATATCCTTAATTACCTTCCGATGTTCTCTTAGGTAGAACTATTGAAACAGGTATATTATTGGTATTTGTTTATTCCTGTCTAAAACAAGTTAGGTCTAGTTTTCATACAAGCAACACTGACTAAATATTGTCATTACCTGTCATTGTAAAAAGCAATTGAAAGTAGTCATTTTAAATAATTTTGTGAAAAATATCCTAACAATTTTCAAGTTCAGGTATTTTTGTTGCTATTTTGTTTTCTAAGCAGGCTTTTCTTTGTAACCCCCTAGAGTTTCTGTTACAGTATCATATGAATGAGAAGGAAAAATAAAATGCCTCAAATAACCTTATCTAATCTTTCTATAGGAACTCGAAAGAGTTACTTCGTTACAGACAGGTCTTCAGTTAGCTGCTGTTATCTGCACAAATGGGAGAAGGTATTGCTTTTGATTTTTTTTTTTTTTGGAATTTTTTTTTTCTTTAAACTGGAAAATATTTCAGGGACAATTATGAAATCTATCACTGATAATTGATTTTTTATCATGGCTGTGGTTTCTAGAAAATCATTAAGTGAACATAACACTGCACTAAGAGGGCTTGTGGGAAATATCTACAAATTACTATTTTTGCGTTGGTCAGTGCTTTTCAAACTATTTGTGGTGAAGCAGCAATTTTTTCCTTTTCTTTTTAAATTTCCATTCTGTCACAGGCTGTTATTTTTGTGAAATACAGTAGAAAGCAATTATTAGAAAGGGAAATTTCAGAAACCAGACATACAATATAGTCTTACGTTTTTAAATTATTAGAGTCTTAAAGAATAAAGTTATTCTGCTTTTGCCCTAAGTGTTTTTAAATGCTTATTTTCTCCATTTCTGTACTCTCGTGGACCACTAGCAATTTATGGATTGGCACTAGCCCTGCCATGTTTTGATTAATGCTGGGCTAGACCGAGCCTTTAATAAGTTTGTCACATAGTAGTGGTCACAATCCCCAGTTTTAGTGATCCGGGTCCCTGCCTCATTAGTTGCCTGATTTTTCTGTGTGGATAGTAGGAAATTTTAACTATTTATTGTTCATTTTTGCAGACACTTGAATATTGCGAAAGAAGGTTTTACTCAAGCTAGCTTAGGCCTTCTTGCAAACCAGAGGAAACGTCAGTTGCTGATTGGACTTCTGAAATCTCTGAGAACTATAAAAACATTGGTATATACAGGTCACTTTCTAAACATTGAAACTTAATTTTGTGGTTGAAACAGATTTTACCTTTGATTTTTGTTTTCTTAGCAAAGGACAGATGTACGCTTAAGTGAAATGCTAGAGGTAAGTTAATACAACTTGGAAATTTGGTGATCTAGTAATAATAATACATAGAAATATTATAGTAGACAAAACTCCGATATGCATTTTTCTCAAACTGGTATGTAGTATAAAGAGCACTTTCAGATATGTAAAGGTGTCTGCTTTAGGCCCCTTTTCTATTGACATAATGTAATGTATCCTTCCTTTAGTGTATATAATATATACTTCATTTGGTAAAACACATTTATTTTGGGAAATATTTACTTTATATTAAACTGGGATTGTTAACTTTAGCCTTTTCATTGTATTGCAGTAAAATGATCATTTGCATCTAAAAAATAGTATTTAAGAAAGATGCAATATTTTAGTTATATTTGGTATCATACATTAATTGGCTTTCTGAGTGAGCCATCTGTTTTCTCTTTGATGCTTTCTTAGCGGCTCTGTCTGCTGTCATAAAGTTCACCAAAGCATAATATAATATGTGTGTTTCCTCATAATACTTGAGCTCCTTAGGGTAGGTACTTTGTCATTATCTCAGCCTCCTCAGTGATTTGAATTGCATGTGTTGAATTTAGATATGAGCAGAGGGAAAATTTGTTGTGCTTTTCTGTATAATTGTTGCATTACTTCTAAACCAGTCCTACTAAACCAGGGTTTGAGAAATCCATGTGAAAAATTCATTTGACGTTAAATTGCTGTTAGGAGATAAAAAATATTCTGAGGTTATGAGTGAATATTTTACTTTTCCCCAAACTTATTTCTTTGGAACTGTATACTGATTTCTTGATAGGAGAACTGTTGAATATTGATTACAAATACAATGCATACTGTTTTGGAGCATTTATTTTTTTTTTATTTTTATTTTTATTTTTTTTTTGAGACGGAGCCTCAGGCTATCCCCCTGGGTAGAGTGCCATGGCATCACAGCTCATAGCAACCTCCAACTTCTGGGCTCAAGTGAGTCTCCTGCCACAGCCTCCCAAGTAGCTGGGACCACAGGCACCTTCCATAACACCCGGCCATTTTTTGGTTGCAGCCATCATTGTTGTTTGGCGGGCCCGGGCTGGGGATTCGAACCCGTTACCTTAGGTGTACGTGGCTGGCCCCTTAGCCGATTGAGCCACAGGCGCTGAGCCCAGATTAGTATTTTTAATTTAACTTTAATAATTTATTTTAATGGCATGGCCGTTCATATCTGTGGTCCCAGCTACTCAATAGGCTGAGATGGAAGTATCACTTGAACCCA
>CAUYQV010040325.1:0-24334 GCA_963574575.1 Galagoides demidoff
TTCTGTGACTCACCAGGATAACCTTTCACTATTTGTGTTACCTTCTTATAGCTTTGATTACTTGAGAAAACAAAAGTTTCTAACTTAGGAAAGAGTTAAGGTGTTTACCACCACCCATGTTTCCTTTAAAAAATCTTTTATCATCACTTTGGTAAACAGGCAGCCACATAATTTTTTTCCTTAGTAATCCAAGATCCTATCTTGATCAAGTGTTCAAATCTCTGACAACTTTTTTTTTTTTTTAGACTGTCCCCCTGGGTAGAGTGCTGTGGCTTCACAGCTCACAGCAACCTCCAACTCCTGGGCTCAAGCGAGTCTCCTGCCTCAGCCTCCCAAGTAGCTGGGACCACAGGCACCCGCCACAGTGCCTGGCTTTTTTTTTTTTTGGTTGCAGCCATCATTGTTGTTTGGCAGCCCGGGCTGGATTCGAACCCACCACCTTAGGAGTATGTGGCTGGCACCTTAGCCATTTGAGCCACAGGCACCGAGCTACTCTGACAACTTTTGATATTTTCCCTGCCCCAAATTGAATTCTAATTGATGTACTTTATGTGGGGAAGAAATTTTCAGGACTCTGACAAAAGTACAGCTATTTGGGAGACAAGTAGAGAAGGAAAGTAGGCCAGAAACCAAATTGCATGATTTTAGCAACCCCCGTCCCGTACTACTGTAAATCCTCATGACCTTGACAAGGGTATAGCCATGGTAAAGGACAGCTAGTGATAGAAAGCAGGTCAGAGACCAAATGGCATGGTCACAGCAACCCCCTCCCCACCCTCCTGAAATGTTTTAAGGCCAATGTTCCTGGGAAGCATCAGGATCTCCTACCCTGGTCCTGGCTGGCACTAGAGATAAGGCCTCCTGCAAGATTAACACCTTGTGTGGAAGGCAGCAATTCTAAAATCAGTCTCAGACATCTTTCACTCTGTAGGAAAGATGACTTCGCTCACCTCTCATGACCCTCCTACATTCCAACTACTGTAATAAAAGTCCCTTGAAACTGTGTGAGCTGAGCTGACTTCTGGTCAGACTCCATTCTACTCCTTTAAAATAAAGCCTATCCTTCATCCCTGGACGGGCTTCCTTTCCCTCACGTGGATTCTGGCAGGACTCTATCCCTAAACCTCTCAGTTTACAGATATAAGTTTTCCTATAGGTCTTTGGAAAAAACACAAAGGATTTGTTCTTTCACCTTGTAAAAAGCAATATGTTCAAAATAATTAGGCTTATTTGCTATGCTATTATTATGTCATGGGGAGTTACAGGATAAAGTATATAGTATGAGAAGTTTCTAGAAATTTATCATTGTCATGTGTTTCTATTTATTAGAGTCCCAATACTGCTTTGCCTGATACTAGACAATAATAGAACATAATTGCAAACACTGGTTATGCAACAAAGGCCTTGCCTGGAATGTCACACTTAAGAACAAATGTATATAATCAAATGTGACCGAACACTTTTGATGAACTAAGGTTGACTTTATAGAGCCAGTATTTGCAAAGCTTTTTGGTAAAACTGATTTTCTACCTGGTTAACAGAGTTCTCAGCCCTGTAGGTGAGTAAGAAGAGTCACTTACTATAGGCCCTGGAAACCCAGGATATTTTGGGAAATTCAAGGAGAGAGGAATTCATCCAAATCCACAGTCACTGCAAATGGAATCTTATAGTGAGTTCTTGGCTTGGCTTCTATGCCTCACAGAACTTTCTTTTAAAACTCCAATCTGGAAGTCCTTAGGAAGACTTTCAGGAAAGAAAAAAAAAACAACTAAGAAAGCCTATACGCCTCTATATGCTTACCACTCTTGCTACACCTATGCAAATTATTATGCCAAATCTAATGAGAACATTTGTATTTTGTAATCAAGAATAATCTTTCTTTAGATTGACTTTTGAGAAAAAAGGTAAAGATTAGGGAGAGAAATTTATTTTGTATTTCAATGGAAACGGCGACTTATCTGTAGCATATCCTTTCAGGGAATCAGACTTTGGTCCTATTCATTGTCTCTGAGATATCTTGCCCTTCTTTGCAAATTGCAAGCGATTGAGTATCTACGCAAACTGTTTTGCATGGTGGAGATTTTACTGACTTTTCTCACTGTGGAAAATAGTTTTGGTATTTATCTGCAAAGTGGAATGGATTCTGTTATCCTGCCCAAGATGTCAAACCCTAGCAAATTTTTGATTGTTCATGTTCCTTTTAATACACGTTTGTAATTCTCCATCCTGACCCTTTTAAATTTTCTCCTTCCCACCTGCCTTGAGGGCACTAAGAACTAAAATCCACTTACCCAGGTCCTTACTGGGAGTCTAAGTCGCCTTACTCCTGGACCTTTCCCTAAGATCTGAAGAAGCCCTGCCACGTGAACCCTGGCGACTTGCTATAAATTTTGAAAGATTCCTCACCACAGCAGACTATGCATATGCTGGAATTTTCTGTGAATAAGCTGATGTCTGGATCACTAAGGAAATTTTAAAAATGCTTCAGCCATGCATGATCTTATGAGAGAGGCAACCAGGACTATTGACAATATCACTAAGAACATGAACATCCTATTTGTGATTTTTCAAGAAACTCAATTCATGATGTTATATAACCAAAACATTTTCCTCTACCTATTCCTAGATATTTACCAGACCAGTTACTCTCAGGGTTTGACCTCTAGCTCTTTACTTCAATGCAACCATTTATACATTTCTCTTTTTATCAGTTTAGACAAACTTCTGCCTGATCCCTAGAACAGCTAACCACTGCCAATGACTCTCAAGAGATGTTTCCACTGGTTTTATATAACCAATGTCTGCAATAATACTTGAGCACTATTCTTGGATACTACTTTGCTCCACTTGGGAGGTTTATGATTGCCTCTGCATTGCATTGATATTCATTCATCATGACCAAAATGAGTGGCTGACAATATTAAAATTTATCAGAACCCTATGCTCCTGGAAAGCAGTAGATGGCTGAAAACTCCTCCGTAGTTTTATGTTTGAGAATAGACTTCCACACTCTTCATATTCTGAGATAAAATCCCTTTCTACTCTTCCTCAGTGACTCAGAAACAATCCCTCTCCATGATTCCTCATGACACTCGTGAGACTCATTAATGACTCCGTCATTCACATGTCTTTATAAAACCCCAGACTCCCTTCCTTTTCTTTGAGATGTTCCTCATTAATGAGCATGTTTCCTGTTGAAATGGCCTGAATAAAACCATCTTCTTAAATGCCCTATGCACACTGTTGTTCATAAATGTCAAAACCAAATAAAATGCCACTTATTCTATTCCATAGGCAAGAGCAAGGGCCGTTCAGTAGAAAATAACACTTTTATTAAAATGAGTTATGATATTTATTGGAAAAATATCAATGTGACTCTCTAGTAACCCAACAAATTTTATACTATAAACATTGTGAAATAATTCACTGAAAAGGGAGATAAATTATTTTTAAATTTGGCTTAAAATATCTGACCTTTGGAATACTATTCAGCCACTAAAATAGATGGAGACTTTGCATCTTTTGTATTAATCTGGATGGAAGTGGAACACATTATTCTTAGCAAAGCATCACAAGAATGGAGAAGCAAGAATTCTATGTACTCGATTCTCATATGAGGACAATTAATGACTTAGTACGTGGTGGGGGGTGAGGGATGGGGAGAGCAGAGAGAGGCAAGGAGGGAGGGGGTGGGGGGTCATGATGTGTAGTACACCTTTGAGGGGCAGGACATAATTTATAAGAGAGTCTTTATCTAACAAATGCAATCAATATAACCTGACTCTTTGTACCCTCAATAAATCCCTAACAATAAAAAAGAAATCTGACTTTTCATTTAATTATTCTCGTGGACAAAAAAGAAATGATAGTTGTCACAAATAACTGAAAGCATGAAAGTTACCAGGTGGAAATAGCCAAGGTTCCTCAGGAGTATTTGTATAGTGTCTGTAGTGCTCTTTAAATTGTTTTACCCCTTTGTTTATTTTAAAAAGCACTACTACATGGCTCTGCTGATAAAACTATTTTGGTAAAAGTTTAGGGGAAATGGAGAGAAAGTAAAATAGAATTTTAAATAAATATTGAAAGTCATGGTTCTGATGTTCTCCCATGATCTTCACTCTAGAAAAAAAAAACAAACCCTCACTGACTATGATTTTCCATCTGCCCAGTGCTCCCCGCCATAGTACTGGGGACCTTTCATTTCTTCTGGTCCCTTTCTTTTCTGCTTCCAGATCCTGGGTCTTCTCAAATCTCTGCCACTTAATTTGTAAAAATTGTGAAATATTGCAAACAGCAAAATAGTGTGAAGGGATAATTTTAGGAAAGGTTAGATCATGACTCTCATATAGATATAAAAGTGAACACATGTTAAGGAATTTGTTTTCTACATATGCTAAAAGAGAACCAGGCAGATGCTATCACCAGTTCAAAGAAAAAGTCAAATTAGCACAAATTTATATGGAGTAAAAAGCAATGTTGAGGTGAATTGCAAATGAAGACAAAATTGTGGTTTTTATTTTGGAGTATGAAAAAGGAAGTCAATTAAATAACTCTCAGAAAGGACAGTTTAATAGGTGGCAGACATTTAATGTGACAATGTTTAACATTATTAGGTTCAGTATTTATCAGTTATCTATGTTTTAAAAAGTGTAGAACTGGCTCGGGGCCTGTGGCTCAAGCGGCTAAGGTGCCAGCCACGTACACCTAAGGTGGCGGGTTCAAATCCCCAGCCCGGGCCCGCCAAACAACAATGATGGCTGCAACCAAAAATTGGCCGGGCGTTGTGGCGGGTGCCTGTGGTCCCAGCTACTTGGGAGGCGGAGGCAGGAGACTCGCTTGAGCCCAGGAGTTGGAGTTTGCTGTGAGCTGTGATGCCATAGCACTCTATCCAGGGGTGGATAGCTTGAGGCTCCATCTCAAAAAAATAAAAAATATAAAAAAATAAAAAGTGTAGAACAGCCCAAAGACAATTAGAGCTAGAATTTGAGAACTCAGAAGAGTATACTATAGAAGGCGTGCAGTTTTTCTTTGAAATATACATTTTTTTCTGTGATAGACTCATATAATGCATAAAAATGAGAGAATGACACTTCACATTATTGTTTCAGATCTCTTTTTTATAATAAAATGTAATAGGTATAACTAGGACCTCAAACCCCTGTACACCCACCTCCTTCTGGCTCGAAAGTTAACACTGCCCTGAACTCGTGATTCATTCTTTTGAAACACATTTTTATACTTTTGCTGTCAGTGCCCACAAAATATACTTCTTATTCTACAGTTAATGATTTAGAAAATTATATCAATGCATTGATATCCATATGCAATTTTTGACCCAATAGTGTATTTTTGAGATATTTTGAGATGAATGAAGAGTAATTTTTCCAATATTAAATCATTCTTGTATTTTTAATGTAAAACACTTTTTAAAAATCTTTAGCTTATTTAAAACTGCATACAAGCATGCCTCATTTTACTGTGCTTCACTTTATTTCACTTTGTCGATTGGGTTTCTTACAAATTGATGGTTTGTGGACATCAACACAAAGCCCTGTGGCTTCATCAGAGCTAATGGGTGACTAGGCACATTGGTCACCCTCGAGCTCTGATAAGATTATTGTTGATTTCATGCTCACTAACACAACATCCATTCTGTAGCCATGGATTAAAGAAAAAAATTGACTTTCACTTTGTATTATTTAAGAAAAATACTCTGTAAGGCTATAACTGTCATCAGTAGTGATTCCTCTGATGGATCCAGGCAAAATAAATCAAAAACTTTCTGGAAAACATTCACCATTTTAGATGCCATTAAGAACATTCATAACTCATAAGAGGAGGTCAAAATATCGACATTAACAGAGGGTTGGAGAAAGTTGACTCCAACTCTCATGAATGAGGGGTTCAAGACTGTAGTGGAGGAAGTTGGTGCAGATGTTTTGGAAATAGCAAGATAAATAAAATTAGAAATGAAGCCCCGAGATGGGGCTGAATTGTTACAATCTCATAATAAAACGTGAATGGATAAGGAGTTGTTTCTTCTGGATGAGCAAACGAACTGGTTTCTTGAGATGGAATGTATTCCTGGTGAAAATATGGTGAACATTGATGAAATGGCAACAAAGCATCAGAATATTACATAAACTTCCTTGATAAAGCAGCAGCAGGGTTGGAGAGGACTGATTATCTAAGAGAAGTTCTACTGCAGGTAAAACGCTACCAAACAGCATTGCATATTACAGAGAAATATTTCATGAATCAATGTGGCAGACTTCGGAGTTGGCTTAGTTTGAGAAATCAGCACAACTGCTTCAGCCATCAACAACCACTATCTTGTTCAATCAGCAGCCATCAACATTGAGGCAGGACCCTTCACCTGCAAAGAGATTTCCATGTGCTGAAGGCTCAGATGATTAACATTTCTCAACAATAAAGTATTTTTACATTAAAGTATATACGTTTTAGACATAATGCTATTGCACACTTAATAGGCAACAGTATAGTATAAATATTTTTTTATATGCTCTGGAAAATGAAAAAAAAATTGTGTGACTCACTTTATTGTGTTACTTGCTGATTTCAGTGGTCTGAAATGGGTTTGTGATAATCCTGAGATAGCCGTGTAGCTAAATTTTATTTGCTAATATTTTATTTTTTTTCTATTTTCCTAAGTAAGATCTGCCTGTAATTTTTCTTTCTCGCATGCCATGGCTGATTTTAATATGAAGGTTATACTTGATAAAATTATTTGGGTGCTTTATTTGTTTTCCATTCTATGACACTATTTTTCTAAGATTAAGAATAATCTATTCTCTAAATTCTCTAAATATTTGCTGGACTGTCATGTAAACATTTGGGATTGTTCTCCCCTTTTTTCAACCTATTTATTAGGTGAACTACTGATTCCATTTCTTTAAGATTTGTAGGTCTGTTTATATTTAAAAAATTTCCTGTTGAATTAATTCTAGTATGCTATGTTTTTGCCAGGAAATGGTCCATTTTTTCGCTTTTTTTTTTTTTTAACTTTCTTGGTATAAAGAGCCACATAGTATACTTTTTAATTACTATTTTCAACTGTAATATAAACTATAATGTAAAATTGACACCTTTTAAATATGATCACATTATTGTGTAACCAATCTCCAGAACATTTTTATCTTGCAAAATTAAAACTATCCCATTAAGCGACATCTTCCACTTCCTCCTCTTTGCTAGCCCTAAACATCTACTATTCTGTTTTTCATTTCTGTGAATCTGACCACTTTATGTGTCTTTTTGTGACTGGTTTATTTCACTTAGCGTGTTCTCAGGGTTCATCCATTGTGTAGCATGCGCCAGCATTTCCTGCCTTTCTAAGGTTGAATAATGTTGCACTTTATGTATACACTATACTTTGTTTAACCATCAATGGATCAATGGACATTTGATTTGCTTCCACTTCATGGCTAATGTGAATAATGCTGCTGTGAGTGTGAAGGTGTCTTCACACACTTTCTTAAACATCTCTTTAATACTCTGCTTTTGATTCTTTTGACCAAGTTGCAAAATTGCTACATGCTTTGGGAAATTATCATACTGTTTTCCATAGTAGCTATACCAGTAGTGCACAAAGTTTCTTGTTTCTCTGCATTCTTACCAACACTTGTTATTTTGTGTGTTCATTTTTTAACAGTATCTATCTGGATGGGTGGGGAATGGGATCTCATTGTACTTTTGATTTGCATTTCCTTAAAGACTAGTGATTTTGAACATGTTTTCTCATCTTGTTGGCCATTTATATGTAAGGTTTGGAGAAATGGCGGTTCACATCCTTTCCCCATTTTCAAATTTTTTGTTTTTGTGATTTGGGGGTTTTGTTGTTGTTGAATTGTAGGAGTTCTTTGCCTATTCTGGATATTAACCTCTTATCAAATACATTCCACTCTGTTGATTGTATTCACGATCTACTCATAGGCCTAAAATTTCTGCCATTACTCTACTCATGTATCCTTACTTTAGGTATGGGATATATACCATCTATCTCTCTCTCCCTCTCTTTCTCTGTCTCTCTCTCCCCTTTATCTCTCTGTCCTTCTCCCTTTCTCATTCTTTCTCATCATTCTTTCCCCCAAATTGATTCACATTGGTATTTTACAGCTTTTACTATTTTATTAGTCTCCTTAGATAAACAACTTTTAATTTTGTTTATTTTTTCCCTGATTTTTCTTTTATTAATCCTTTATTACTTTCTTCTTTATATTTTTGCTATTTTTTTCTATTTTTAAAAAATTCTTTACTTGGTTGCTCTGTTTGATATTTCTTCTTCTTTAATATAAGTGTTTACTTTTTTTAAAGTGTTCCTTTAGGTCTTTTTAGTCTCATCTTCAAAGTATTGACAAATAGACTTATAATTTGCAGTCTGTAATTTCATATTATTCATATAAATGTGCAGCGACTTTTATTTATTCCATTCACCTGGGACTTAAGATTTTCTTTTTAAAGTATGAATATCTTTAAACAATACTGAAACTCTCTCAGAAATCTTCCTTTCTAATATTGCTCATTGCCTATTCTCTCTCTTCTTTGGGGGGAACATATACTAAAAATATATTGGACATATATTTTATCCACAATTACTTATTTTAATTTTTTTTTATTATTGGGTATTCATTGAGGGTACAAAGAACCTGCCTGACTTTTCATATTAGACAAAGATCTTCAGGGAGAGAAACATTTTATTATTCATTTTTATATCTAGCCTTTGTTCTTTGAAAAATGATTAGCACATATTAGACATTCATAAATATTGAATGAATGGTCACTCCTGAATTATTAAATATTGGACATTGTGGACAGGCTTGCTATATATTCTTCACAAAAACACTGAGCAGCTAGTAGAATTGACAGGAGAGGAGCCAAAGAAGGGAGGACAAAAAAATTCTTTCCTGCAAAAATGTCCGCTCTTTCCCCTTCCTCCATTAGATTTATATACAGTATTAAATAAAATCTTAAGAATTAGTACCTGAATATCTTATGTGTAAATTATGATAAAATAATGAAAAAGTTGAAGGCAGAATTCTGTAGGACTTTTTTTTTTGCAACCATTCTTCTATATTATAAAGCTGGAACAATTTAAGCATGAAAACAGAATAAAGTAGTATTGGACTTCAACTCAATGTATATGACAAACATCTAAAAATAAATGATTGAATAAATTCAATAAACAGAAAAAATACATCTCCCATGTAGAAAAATCCCTAATAATTTACGTAAACACTCTACCCTCAAGAGGAAGGGTATAGAGTAACTCCCCACTCTTTAACCTTAAGTGTGGGCTGAGTGTAGAGACTTCCTTCCAAATAGTACAAGAAATAGGGGGAAATACGCAATTTTTAAGGGAAGAATCTTGACAAAAATTACCTCAGCCAAGTGAGCATGATTAACATTGATAGTTAAATGTCATGTGGATAGTATATACCTTTGATGTAACATGACGACACTGACAACTAACCTCTGTGGCCTTCCTCCCAAAAACACATAATGTAAGTCTAATCATGAAGAAAATATCAGACAAATTCCAAAAGAGGGGCAACCTACAAAATATCTGACCAGTACTCCTCAAAACAGTCAAGGTCATCAAAAGCAAGGAAGGTCCGAGACACGGTTGAGCCAAGAGGAGCCTAAGCAGACATGATGCTTAAATGTAATATGTCATGTTTGGTTTATTGAAGATTAGGTGGTTATAAGTCATTGGTTTCATTTCCTGATTTTCTATTCAATTCCAAATGTCTATGCCTCTATTTTTTGCCAGTACATTGCTGTCTTGACCACTATGGCCTTGTAATACAGCCTAAAATTTGGCATAGTGATACCCCTGGCTTTGTTTTTATTACTAGGAACTGCCTTAGCTATACAAGGTTTTTTCTGGTTCCATACAAAATGCCGAATCACTTTTTCCAAGTCTTCAAAATAGTATGTTGGTATTTTAATAGGGATAGCATTGAATTGGTAGATTGCTTTGGGAAGTACAAACATTTCAACAATCTTGATTCTTCCCAGCCATAAGCATTGTATATTCTTCCATTTGTTAATATCCTCTGCTATTTCCTTTCTTAGGGTTTCATAATTTTCTTTATAGAGGTCCTTCGCCTCTTTTGTTAGGTATATTCCTAAGTATTTCATTTTCTTTGGGGCTATGGTGAAGGGAGTTGTGTCCTTAATTAGCCTTTCATCCTGGCTGTTGTTGGTGTAGACAAAGACAACTGACTTGTGGACATTGATTTTATAACCTGAGATATTATTGTATTTTTTGATGACTTCCAAAAATCTTGTGGTTGAGTCTTTGGGGTTCTCTAAGTATAATATCATACCATCAGCAAAGAGGGAGAGTTTGACCTCCTCTGCTCCCATTTGGATGCCCTTTATTTTTCCACTAGGGGAAAGACTTCCTATTTAATAAATGGTGCTGGGAGAACTGGATATCCACATGTAAAAGATGGAAACTGGAACTGCACCTTTCTCCACTCACAAAAAATTGATTCACAATGGATAAAGGACTTAAATTTAAGGCATGAAATGATAAAAATCCTCAAATAAAGAACAGGAAAAACACCGGAAGATATCAGCCTGGGGAAAGACTTTATGAAGAAGACTGCCATGGCAATAGCAATAATAGCAATAATAAACAAATGGCAAAGCTTCTGTATAGCTAAGGAGACAATAACCAAAGCAAATAGACAACCTACCCAATGGGAAAGGATATTTGCATATTTTGAATCAAACAAAAGCTTAATAACTAGGATCTATACAGAACTGAAATCAATCCACAAGAATAAAACCAACAATCCCATATATCAATGGGCAAGAGAGATGAATAGAACCTTCTCTAAAAGAAGACAGATGAATGGCTAGAAAACCTATGAAAAAATGCTCATTATCCCTAATTATTAGAGAAATACAAATTAAAACCTCCCTGAGCTATCATCTAACCTCAGTGAGAATGGCCCACATCACAAAATCTCAAAACTGCAGATACTGGCGCAGATGTGGAGAGAAGGGAACATGTTCACATTGCTGGTGGGGCTGCAAACTAATAAACCTTTTTGGAAGGAAGTATTTGAAACCTCAAAGAACTCAAGGTAGATCTCCTACTTGATCCTGCAATCACATTACTGGGCATTACACTACTGGTGGGGCTGCAAACTAACACAACCTTTTTGGAAGGAAGTATTTGAAACCTCAAAGAACTCAAGCTAGATCTCCCACTTGATCCTGCAAGCTCATTACTGGGCATCTACCCAGAAGGATAAAAAATCATTTTACCATAAGGACACTTGTACTAGACTGTTTATCGCAGCTCAATTTATAATCACTAAAATGTGGAAACAGCCTAAATGCCCCTCAACCTAGGAATGGATTGGCAAGCTGTGGTATATGTATACC
Organism: Galagoides demidoff; assembly: GCA_963574575.1. Taxonomy (NCBI): domain Eukaryota; kingdom Metazoa; phylum Chordata; class Mammalia; order Primates; family Galagidae; genus Galagoides; species Galagoides demidoff. The sequence continues at coordinate 11,422 of CAUYQV010040325.1, forward strand.
ATGGAATACTATTCAGCCATTAAAAAAATGGAGATTTTGCAGCATTTGTATTAACCTGGATGGAAGTGGAACACATTATTTTTAGTGAAGCATCACAGGAATGAAGAAGCATGAATCCTATGTATTCAACTTTGATATGAGGACAATTAATGATAATTAATGACACAGTGGGGCATGGGGGAAGGGGAGAGCAGACAGAGAGAGAAGGAGGGAGGGGGTGAGGGAAAGGAAAAAAAGAAAAGAAAAGAAAATAGCAGGGTGGCACCTGTGGCTCAAAGGAGAAGGGTGCCGGCCCCATATGCTGGAGGTGGTGAGTTAAAACCCAGCCCTGGCCAAAAACTGCAACCAAAAAAAAAAAAAAAAGAAGAAGAAGAAGAAAAGAAAAGAAAAGAAAATAGTGACTAATTCTTACATAAATTGGATTTAATTTTGACAAAAACATTACTTGAACATTAATTTTTAATTCAACTTGTTAATATATTGTTTAGGATATTGCATCCTCATTTATAAGTGAAATATGTTTGTAATTTCCTTTTATAATAATATATTTTTTCCAATTTTAATATCAGGTATATCCAGATGAAGTTCAATGATTTTGAAGTATTTCTTCTTTTTCTATTGTCCATAAGATTTGGCATGATCTGTTTTTTGAAATTATCTTCTATTTTTATTTATAAATATTAGTTGTCTATTTTTTAAGACTTTGGGAAAAAAGTAAGAAGTTAACTGATGACTGTATCCTGAACCTCAGAGTCAAAGCATTCTACAATAGACATACTCTTATCTGACAATGTGAATGTTACTTTTTTTGCATTATTATTATTATTATTACTGATCAATATTTCATTGCAGCAATTGTCTGATTTCTTTTCTGAATGTATTTATCTTCATTCGTTCTTTACGAGGTTTTTGTTTCTAGTCCTTATCTTAAACATTGTTAGTGTTATTAAATTTTAAGCTTTTTTAATACTGTGAAGGCAAAAAGTGGGAACCAAACAAACACATGTATATGCATAGAGAAAATAAAAAAAGAAAAATGTAATATGTCATCCTGGATGGGATCCTAGAACAGAAAAGGGACATCAGGTGAAAACTCAAGAAATACAAAAAAGTATGGACTTTGGCTAACAATACTACATCAATATTGGTTCATTAATTGTAGCTAATATACCATACTAAGAGATTAGTAATAAGGGATACTGAGGGTGGGATATATGTGGACTCTGTGATATCTTCTCCATTTCTCTGTAAATTTACAACTTTTCTAAAACATAAAGTCTATTTATTTAAAGGTTTTTGGACCACCTATAAGGCTGGTATCCAATTCTGTACTCTTTGTTTTTCACTGCATACCAATTAAAAGACCAAATTTCTTAGGTTAGCCTCTAAAGACCTAGAAGATGGCAAAATATTGTCCCTTGATAATCTTTAGCTCTTATCAAGAGGCAAAGGCTTTTCTTCCAAATTTTACATGTGGGCTCACTCAGTGACTTGCTAATGTGAAACAACTAGAGGCTTAAAAAGTGCTTAAACATTGAGGCATATCTTCTTTGCTGCTCTCAGAACACTGCTGCCATGTCAACAAGCCCAAGTGAGATAGATGAAGTGGGAACACAGAGGATAACGGAGGCACATCAGCCATCAGTCTATTGACTAGACATTTGAATGACGTATCCAATCCCAGTTGATATTCCACCTGACTCCAGCAGCATGGGTAAGCACAAAAACTGACCAATTGCTGACCGCCCTAACTGACAACCCATTAAGTAGTGAACCAATGGTTGCTTTAAGACACTAAAAGTTGGAATGTTTTGTTACACAGCACAGCAGCAAAGTCTGATACACCTCTCTATTATCATACCTGACCCATCACATTTCCAACTTTTTTTCCAAATTCCCCTATGTTCTACCCCAAGTGCAGGGCTTTTTGTTCCCCAGAAATGCTTTGCACTTTTCTAAATATTTGCTCACGAAATTTTTCTTCACTTGAAGTGCCTTTAGTTTCAAATTTCTACTTAAGAAAATTTCACTTATTTTCCCTTTCTTCAGAAAGTTCGGTATATAAATACAAAGAGGAGAAGAAAAATTGGTTCGCTAGATTTCCTCTTAGAGTGCTGTATTCTTAAGAAATGCATTGCTTGCTTGGTGCCCATCGCTCAGTGGTTAGGGTGCTGGCCATATGAACTGGGGCTGATGGGTTCAAACCCAGCCAGGGCCTGCTAAACAACAATGACAACAATCATAAAAAACAGCCAGGCATTGTGGTGGGCGCCTATAGTCCCAGCTACTCTGGAGGCTGAGGCAAGAGAATCACTTAAGCCCAAGAGTTGAGGTTGCTGTGTAATGCCACAGCACTCTACCAAGGGTGACATAGTGAGACTCTATCTCAAAAAAAAAAGAAAGAAAGAAAAGAAAAGAAATGCATTGCTGTGAAAGGTGTGAGCCTGAAGAGCATTATATTGATTAGAAAATAGACTCAGCTGCAGAAATACACACAAACTATAAGTGGATTACAGAATAGAAGTTTACTTCTCTCTCCTGTAACAGTCACAGTCAACCAAGGATAAGCATGGAGACGCCATAGCGTCAGTCCACCTTGCTGCTCTTCTACTCTTGTTACCTCTTCCAGTATAGTTCAAGACTACTCCTCAGCATCATTTCCACACACCAGCCAGATGAAAGAGGGGAAGATTAAAAAGAGGGCAGGCTCATTTCTTAAAGGAAAAAAACAGATGTTGTACACTTCAGTTCTGCTTATACCACAGTCATATTGGCCAGAGTACAGTCAGATAATTATACCTGCAAAGTATAGGCTGCAAAGGTCAGGAAATGTAATTGGTATCTTGGCACTCAAATATTCAACAAATACTATAGAAGAAGGGAAAAATACATTTGAGGATACTACAGTCGCTATCATGAGTAAGCTCAAGTATATTCAGCCTGATAAAATGTTATGTAAAAGAAAAGACAACAAATTGGCTTTGTTCTTGAAAAGAAGGAGAGAGGAAATAGAAAAGTTGAGAAAGAAGCCAAAGAAATAGTGGAAGGCTAAGATTCCTCCCTGGAACCTTTAACATTTTTATAAATTTAGTCTAAATTCTTGGTATGAGAAAGGTTATGATAACTGGTTAAAAAAAAAATCCATTCTTTAAGGTAAAATAAAGTACTATATGCCTGGATGTAAGAATTAGAGGAAGAAAGAGCCATGATTGCATGAATTTCTGAAAACCTGCAGAAGACTATGGAAATCTTTGCATGTAACTGAACTTTGGAATTGGGTATTAAGAAAATCTCACTTTGATTTCATGAGATGGGAGATAGGAGGCCCTAGCTGACATCTGAGTAGTGCCAGCTTCTTTTAAAATCCAAAACATTTTAAACAAACAAGTATGCTAAAAGCAGGAAGTATAGATGAAAAAAAAACATGGTTTCTTTGAAAATAATCAGTGTAGAGTTCCTAATCATGCTACTTATAGCAACCGTAAAGTTAGCAATTTGAGAGCGTTTTAGTTAGGCTAAACTTAGTGTTAGATTTAGCTACTAGAAATAGACATGAAGTATGAATCACTTTCCTAATTGGAACATAGGCGAAATGTAACCATCACAGATTTTAAGAATGTCACCTAAATTTTTTTCTCAGCCACACTGTGTGTACTGACACCGAGGCGGTAAAGGAAACAGGATGAACTGGCGAGTTTCCAGTCTTTTCAACAGAGGCCAACTGGATTATAGTTTATGTTAGTGGAAACTATACAACAGATGGACAACTGTACGTTTCTGACAGAATTCGGCATGCCTGATTACAAAGTAATTAATTCACTCTGGAATAGACCTCATTACCAATAGAAGCTCTCATGGAGAAAGTTTATTCAGAATCAAACATAAACTAAAAGTCATCAGGAAACTCTAGGTGAGCTTTGATGTTTCATTTTTCACAGAAAGTGATCTTTCAGATGTTAACCAAGTACAACACAGCCAGCCCTTCTAGAAAAAAATTGCTTGTTAAACACTTAGTCCAGTCCTTTCTACATAAACTGTGGGAGAATAGAAGTTGAAAATATCTGGTCAGCTATAAAATCCAGAACATCACTCTGTCCCATTTGAGTTACTGGTGAAAACATCAGTTTTCTGCCCGGATATTCAGGTAAGCTCTATGTTTCTAGTTATTGACATATAAAATTCAAGTAGTTTCTATATTTCACTTTATTAGCAAAACCATAAATACGAGAATACCTATTACAATGACACATTTTTCTATACACACTATGGCTTGCAAGTGGTTGTGTTGGTTTTATTTAAAAATATGTTGAAAGTAATATGCAATTCTTTTTCATCTTCTAACATAGCATTTACAAAATCCTGTATTTTTAATCCCTTCATCTCCCATGGGAAGTCTAAACATCTCTAAACTGTGTCACTAGAAAGGACTCAGGCAAATGCTCCACTTCCAGCCCTTTTCAGGGCCCACAGGCATCTCTACGGTCTTTAGAAAAGGGTGCCATACACCACAATCTCTCAATGGGAGGAGTGTCAAAGTCACATTGTATGAAAAGCTTGTTGGATGGGAGATACTATTGTAGCCATCTTTGAAAAATATAATCTGCCATCTTGGAAGCCTTATACTACAGGGAAGTTCCAGATACAACTAGGCATTTGAATAGATTAGCAGAGTTATCGATTTAATTTAGTAGTCATCAATATAGAGAGGGAAATTGAAGGCACTGGAGTAGGTGACATCACTTAGGGAAAGAGGATAGAATTATAAAGAGATAGGCCTTCAAGGTCACTGTGAAGAACTTTGAAATTTAAAAATCAGGCCTGCAAAAGAAATGTTTAGAGAGGTAGGAGAATTTCAGAGTACTGTATTGCAAAATTAAGAAAAAGTATTCAAGAAGGAAGAAGTGGGTGGCATCCATAGCTCAGTGGGTAGGGCACCAGCCACATGCACTGAGGCTGGCAGGTTTGAACCTGACCTGGGCCTGCTAAACAACAATGACAACTGCAACAACAAAAAAAAATAGCCAGGCATTGTGGTGGATGCCTATAGTCCCAGCTACTTGGCAGGCTGAGGCAAGAGAATCATTTAAACCCAAGAGTTTGAGGTTGCTGTGAGCTGTGACACCATGGCACCATGGCACTCTACTGAGGGTGACACAGTGAGACTCTGTCAAAAAAAAAAAAAAAAAGAAGGAAGAAGTGGTTATTTAAGGAGTAAATGCTGCTGACAAGTAAAATGATCATAGAAAATTGTTCATTGGATTTAGCAATGATCTTCAGTAGCATGTTGGGCACAGAAACCAAACTATAGTAGTTGAAAAGGGAGTGAGCATAGTTCTGGAGGGAGATGAGATCAAATGTACAAAAGAAAGGATTAGCATTGATTTAAAAAAGAAGCATCTATAGGACTGGAAGGAAGGAATTTAAGATGAGCACGGATGAGCACATAGGTGTGGAGGCAGGCTATTGAGGGAATTCATGCCTAAAAGTACAGGTCATTTGTTGGGAGAGAAGTAAAAGGAATAGCTGTCAGCATCTGAGGACAATTCAGAAAACTTGTTACAGAGTAAAAAACATATATATTCCTTCAAACCTATCGTATATAATCCATTACTTTTAAGATTTCATTGAGTCAAATTTGTTTAAGCAACAATAAAAAGAAATGGAATCAACCATTCTGCTTTCCATTTAACATTTATTAAAAGACTTAAGCATATCAGATTCTAACACCAAGTGAATATGGGAACAATAGGAAAACTGTGCTCACTTATTGCATCCTAACATCTGTTATAAGTCATCTACCCTAGGAAATTTAATTTTTAAGTTCTTCATTTATTACTTTGGGTTCAGAGTGTGATTCATGTCTGTAATCCTAGCACTTGGGAGGCCAAGACAGGTGGATTGCTTGAACTCAGGAGTGAACCAGCCTAGCAAGAGTGAGACCCCCTCTCTATTAAAAATAGAAAAATTGGAGGAGGGGCAAGATGGCCAACTGGAGGCAGCTTTCGACAGAAGCTCCCATCCAGAGGGAAGGATTATGACCAGAAAGTACCCAATAATGCTGAAGACTGGGAGCTGAGCTGAGAGAGAAGAGTGGATAATTGCACATCACTTCTGCTGAGGCAAGCTGCAACTCCAAGAAAGCAAATTTCAGGTACAAAACTCATCCCAAAGGAAAAGTATCCGCCCCCTCCCCCAAGAGTGTTGCTTTTTTTTTCTTTCTGACTCCCTGTAGTTTTTCTACAGGCAAGCAGTGAACTGAGGACCTCTTAATTCACCCCATAAGAGAGGGTTGCAGGGAGTGGGGACTACATATCCAGAGGGACCTTCCTGTGACTCTGAGCACTCTCTTGCCAGGCATGAAAGTTGAACAAATGTTTTTCCCTGCATTTTGAACTTCCAGTCCACACTACCCACCTCCCCTGAGGGTACAGAAGGCTAACCCCTGCAGAGACCAGAATGTCTGCAGTTCATTGCCAGGTCCTGGCACTGCAAGGGCAAGGGCTGTGGTGGAAAAGCTACACTGTAACAGTGAGCCCATCAGTAGTACAGACACAGGGAGGAGGCTGTCGGCTTGGCTCTGTGAAAATGCAAAACAGCTGCAGGTGGAGGCTTGCAAGCTGCACACTCGGGTGGCACCTGTGGCTCAAAGGAGTAGGATGCCAGCCCCATATGCTGGAGGTGGTGGGTTCAAACCCAGCCCTGGTCAAAAGCTGCAAAAAAAAAAAAAAAAAAAGAGCAAGCTGCACACTCTGCCCTGCCAGAACTACTTGCCACATACTCCACCCAGCCAGAGCCACTTGCTGTGCACCACCATGCTGGTGCCACCATGCTCCCACCCTGCCAGAATCATGTGCCACATGCCCCACCCTGCTACTGGAGCCATATGCCTCCTGGAGTGGCCTCTATAACCACCTCCCTGGCCATGGGAGCTTCCTGGGAGCTATACAGGGACACCTCCCACAAAGATTCAGCAACAATAGAGCAATCCCACCAGTGTCTAATCTTGGAGAGACACCTCCCCAACTCTGAGGACTGCCAGAAGAAGCCAGATCTCACCCTATAAGGATGCCAGTGCTGCAGAGTGGCTGGGGCAAAGGCATGGTGGCTGAGGGAGAAAATCATTTGCTGACTTGTTATCCTCAGGTTTGGACTGAACTCAGGTGGAATGCTCACCAGTTGCCAATGAGTACCTTAGGCAGGCAGGCCTCATCTCCCCCAGCCAGCAGGTGGCAGAGGGTGGTGGCTGAGCTGAGGGGGCATTAACTTTTCTTTGACTCTGGCAGACACAAAGCTCTGGCACATCTGCTTATTGGAGGGGGCAGGACCACAACCCCATGTGGTTACCAATGTCTGGGCATGAAAAAGGTGAAAGGTGGGGAAAGAGATACCAGCCCCCTGGTCCAACTCTGCTATTGGGCAGGCCTTTCTAACTCCACAGAGCACTGTAGTGAGCTACATTTGCACAGCCTCTGCAATCTAGTTGCTGGAGACCTTTCGAATTCTCATACTTGAGAGTTGGTACTGACTGGGTGAATTGGTTTGGAACTCCTAACCTAGGCCAATCACCCAAGAACCCTCTCAGGTGGGTACCCTGGTTGTGCACCAACATGAAGGGTTAATTTTCCTCTCCCAGTTGTTGCCCATGTGGGGTGGGGGTGGGGAATCTTAGTTGCTTGCATTTCTCCACAGCTGAGACTTCAACCCAGAGTCACTGATCCACTACAATCCAAAAAAAAAAAAAAAACCCAGCTGAATATAAGACAGAGTCACCCAACCCCACTACACCAAGTAGTTCCCCAAAGCCTCAGACTATGGTCCTTTGCAAACCTGTCAGGGAAAAAGCTATAGTCACCAGTCCCAGATCGCTGGCAAAGGGCTGGTTAACCACAACAACAGGAGCCTCCAATCCAATTTCACTGTACCTCCCCTTTGAGCCAAATAGTAAAATATAATCATGGGGTAGAATCTGTGGAAAAATTCTGGCAAATGAATAATCAGAGTAGATCAACTCCCCCAAGGAAAGATATGGCAGATACAGCAAAAGATCCCATTCATAAACAAATGGCTGAGATGTCAGAAATTGAGTTCAGAATTTAGGTGGCAAATAAGATCAACAGAATGGAGGTAAAGATGGAATTAGAATTTCAAGAGTAATTCAAAAGTTGTCTCAAGAATTCAATGAATCCAAAGACAAAATAACCAAAGATTTTGACACATTGAGGCAAGAACTTGAAGCCCTCAAAGATCTGAGAAATACAGTAGAATCCCTCAGTAACAAAATGGAGTAGGCAGAAGAAAAGATCTCTGACCTTGAAGACAAAGCTTTTAAACACTCCCAAATGCTCAAAGAGGAAGAGAAGTGGAGAGCAAAAACTGAACATTCTCTCAGAGAGTTCTGGGATAATTCAAAGAAAACTAATATTCACCTTATAGGAATTCCTGAAGGTGACAAGGTTGCTTTGAAAGGCCCAGATGCTCTACTGTAAGAGATAATTAAGGATAACATCCCAAATATGGCAAAAGATTCTGAAATTCAGATAGCAGACAGTTTCAGAACCCCAGCATGACTCAACCCAAATAAACCATCTCCCAGACACATTATAATTAACTTCGCCAAAGTTAATATGAAGGAGAAAATTCTGCAAGCAGCGAGAAGTAAGAAAACCATAACCTACGAGGGGAAGTATATTAGAATGACTTCAGATCTCTCTGGTGAAACCTCTCAAGCTAGAAGAGGGTGGTCATCAACCTTTAATCTTCTAAACCAAAATAACTTTCAACCCAGGATCCTGTATCCAACTAAACCAAGTTTCATTTATGATGGAAAAGTTAAATATTTTAATGATGTTCACATGTTGAAGAACTTTGCCATAACTAAACCAGCTCTTCAGGATATTCTCAGACCTATCCTCCATAATGACCAGCACAATCCTCTACCACCAAAGTAAACTCACTCAGAAACTTTTGATCAAACTCCAACTTCCACAGTGGCAAAAGGATTAAAAATGTCCCCTGGACTTTCAAAAAACTCGATACCCAAAATACTACCAGGTTTATCAATACTCTCAATTAATGTGAATGGCTTAAATTGTGCTCTAAAGAGGTACAGGATGACTGACTGGATACAAAAACTCAGGCCAGATATCTGCTGCATACAAGAATCTCATCTTACCTGAAAAGGTAAATATAGATTCAGGGTGAAGGCATGGTCATCTATATTTCAGGCAAATGGAAATCAGAAAAAAAGCAGGTGTTGTAATTTTATTCGCAGATACAATAGGTTTTAAACCAACAAAAGTAAGGAAAGACAAGGATGGTCACTTCATATTTGTTAAGGGCAACACTCAACAAGATGAGATTTCAATTATTAACATTTATGCGCCCAACCAGAATGTACCTCAATTTATTTTATTTTTTTTTTTGTACCTCAATTTATGAGAGACTCTAACAGACATGAGCAACTTGATTTCTTCTGGCACCATAATAGTCAGACATTTAAACACCCCTTTGGCAGTGTTGGATAGATCCTCCAATAAGAAGCTAAGCAAAGAAATTTTGTACTTAAACTTCACCATATAACAAATGAATTTAACAGACATCTACAATACATTTCATCCTAACAAAACTGAATACACATTCTTCTCATCAGTCCATGGAACATACTCCAAAATTGAACACATCTTATGTCACAAGTCTAAACTCAGCAAATTTAAAAGAATAGAAATCATTCCTTGTATTTTTTTGGACCATCATGGAATAAAAGTTGAACTCAGTAACAACAGAAATCTGCATACTTATACAAAATCATGGAAACAAAATAACCTCATGCTGAATGATAGCTGGGTCATAGATGAGATTAAGAAGGAAATCACCAAATTTTTAGAACAAAATGATAATGAAGACACAAACTACCAGAACCTCTGGGATACCACAAAGCCAGTCCTAAGAGGGAAATTTATAGCGTTGCAAGCCTTCCTCAAAAGAATGGAAAGAGAATAAGTCAACGACTTACTAGGACATCTCAAGCAACTAGAAAAAGAAGAACATTCCAACTCCAAACCCAGCAGAAGAAAAGAAATAACTAAAATTAGAGCAAAATTAAATGAAATTGAAAACAAAAGGATTATACAACAGATCGATAAATCAAAAAGTTGGTTTTTTGAAAAGGTCGATAAAATAGATGAACCGTTGGCCATCCTAACCAGAAATAAAAGAGTAAAATCCCTAATTTCATCAATCAGAAATGATAAAGCCCAAATAATGACAAACTCCTCAGAAATTCAAAAAATCCTTAATGAATATTATTAAAAAGTCTATTCTCAGAAGTATGAAAATATGAAGGAAATGGACCAATACTTGGAAACATGCCACCTTCCTAGACTTAGCCAGAAAGAAGTGGAAATGTTGAACAAGCCTATATAAAGTTATGAAATAGCATCCACTATAAAAAATCTCCCCAAAAAGAAAAGCCTGGGACCAGATGGTTTCACCTCAGAATTCTACCAAACCTTTAAAGAGGAACTAGTACCTATATTACTTAACCTTTTGCAAAACATAGAAAAATAAAAAATACTCCCCAACACATTCTATGAAGCAAACACATCAAAACAAGTATCCACAAATAAGGAAAAGACCCAACAAGAAAAGAAAATCATAGACCAGTATCTCTAATGAATATTGATGCAAAATTATTCAATAAGATCCTAGAAAACAGAATCCAGCAACACATCAAACAAATTGACCAGGTGGGTTTCATCATGACCAGATGGGTTTCATCCCAGGGTCGAAAGGTTGGTTCAATATACACAAATCTATAAATATAATACATCACATAAACAAAATAAAAAACAAAGACCATTAATTCTCTCAATTGATGCAGAAAAAACTTTTGATGATATCCAACATGCTTTCATGATCAGAATGCTTAAGAAAATAGGTATAAAAGGAATATTTCTTAAACTGACAGAGGCCATCTACAGCAAACCCACAGCCAATATTGTATTGAATGGAGTAAAACTGAAATCTTTTCCACTCAGATCAGGAACCAGGAAAGGTTGCCCATTGTCTCCACTGAATAGGATCAGAGGAGATCAAACTGTCACTCTTTGCAGATGATATAATTCTATATCTGGAAAACCCCAAGGACTCAAATACGAAACTCCTAGAAGTGACCAAGTAATACAGCAGTGTCTCAAGATACAAAATCAATACTCACAAATCTGTAGCCTTTGTATTTACCAACAATAGTCAAGGTGAAAAAACAATCAAGGACTCTATTCCCTTTACAATAGTGCCAAAGAAGATGAAATATCTGGGAGTGTACCTAACAAAGGACATGAAGGATCTCTATAAAGAGAACTATGAGGGTGGTGCCCATGGCTCAAAGGAGTAGGGTGCTGGCCCCATATGCTGGAGGTGGCAGGTTCAAACCCAGCCCCAGCCAAAAAAAAAAAAAAAAAGAGAGAGAGAGAGAAAAATGAACCTCTGAAAAAAGAAATAACTGAAGATGTTAAAAAATGGAAAAATATACCATGATCATGGCTGGGAAGAATCAACATTGTTAAAATGTCTATACTTCCCAAAGTCATCTATAGATTTAATGCAATTCCTATTAAAGCTCCACTCTTATACTTTAAAGATCTCAAACAAATAATACTTCATTTTATATGGAATCAGGAAAAAACCTCAAATAGCCAAGACATCACTCAGAAATAAAAACAAAGCAGGAGGAATCATGCTACCAGACCTCAGACTATACTATAAATCTACAGTGATCAAAACAGCATGGTGCTGGCACAAAAATAGAGAGGTATATGTATAGAACAGAATTGAAGACCAAGAGGTGAACCCAGACGCTTAACGTCATTTGATCTTTGATAAGTCTATCAAAAATATAAATTGGGGGAAAGATTCCCTATTTAACAAATGGTGCTAGGTGAACTGGCTGGCAACCTGTAGAAGACTGAAACTGGACCCACACCTTTCTCCTCTAACAAAAATTGACTCTCACTGGTTAAAGAACTTAAACTTAAGACATGAAACTATAAAAATTCTTGGAGAGAGTGCAGGGGAAACACTTGAAAAAATTGGCCTGGGAGAATACTTTATGAGGAGGACACCCTGAGCAATTGAAACAACATCAAAAATACATTACTGGGATCTGATCAAACTAAAAAGCTTCTGCACAGACAAGAACACAGTAAGTAAAGCAAGTAGACAGCCCTCAGAATGGGACAGGATTTTTGCAGGTTACATTTCCAACAAAGGTTTGATAACCAGAGTCCACAGAAAACTCAAACTCATTAATAAGAAAAGAACAAGTGATCACATTTCTTCGTGGGCAAGAGACATGAACAGAAGCTTCTCTGAAGAAGACAGGCACATGGCCTACAGACACATGAAAAAATGTTCATCATCTTTAATCATCAGATAAATGCAAACCAAAACCACTTTGAGATATCATCTAACTCCAGTAAGAGTAGCCACATCACAAAATCCCAAAATACAGATGTTGGTATGGATGTGGAGAAAAGGGAACACTTCTGCACTGCTGGTAGAAATGCAAGCTAGTACATTCCTTTTGGAAAGAAGTTTGGAGAACACTCAGGGATCTAAATGTAGATCTGCTGTTTGATCCTGCAATTCCTCTACTAGGTGTATATTCAAAAGACCAAAAATCACTTGGCAACAAAGATATTTGCACCAGATTTTTAATTGCGGCTCAATTCATAATTGCCAAGTCTTGGAAGAAGCCAAGTGCCCATGGACCCATAAATGGATTAATAAATTATGGTATATGTATACCATGGAATACTATGCAGCATTGAAAAAAGATGCAGGCTTTACCTCTTTTATGTTTACATGGATGGAGCTGGAAAATATTCTTCTTAGTAAAGTATCTCAGGAATGGAAA
>CAUYQV010040329.1:0-33389 GCA_963574575.1 Galagoides demidoff
TGTGTTGATACAATGATTAACCGAATGATGTGAAAGTTATGTTAACCAGCTTGATGAAGGTGTTTCAAATTGTATATGAAACAGCACAATGTACCCCATGTTTGCATCAATGTACACAGAAATCAATTAATAAAAAAAAATCTATTTCAGCTTATTTAATTAAAAATAAAATATGAATGACCAAGTTGGAGAATTTGTGGAAAGAAAAAAAAGGGATAAATTCCCCCAGAAGACGTTTTGTTCCCCTCATCCACACCTTCCCCCCAGTCTTCAGCCTTTACATGTTGATGACTCCTAAGTTTCTGATAAATATTATCTGCATCCACCCAGGTGCTTATGCCAGAAACTTGGGTTGTCCTAGATAATGTCCGTTTCTCATCTCTGCTTCCAGTGGATGAATAAGCCCTGTTATTTCCACAAGCCTTGATCTGTCCTGTATTATCTGTCACCAGGCCACTACAATGGCATAACTAATATTTTTTCCTCTGCTACAATCAGTCCCCTCCAGCCCAGTCGCCACTGTGCAACCAGAATGATCCTAAAATAGTATTCTTCAAGCTATGCACACCGATCACTTGAGGGGCTTAGTAGAAAAAAAAATGCAGATATATAGTTCTCCACTCAGACAAATGAAACAGAATCTTTGGGGGCTTTCCAGAATCCAAGAATGTGTACTGACATAAGCCCTACCTCTACCCTTTTCTGCCATTCAAGTTTAAGAAGCACCATTAGGTGAGGCAGAGAAACTTGAAGGTTAAGAACAGATATCTTTAACCAGAATACCTACCTTTGAGTTCTGGCTGTGTGTCCTTGGGCGAGCAACTTAACTTTTCTGTGCTTCAGTCTCCTCACTGGGAAAACTAGGATGATAGTGGACTAGCTCAGAAGTCACTGTGAGGATCAAATGAGTTGAAATGTACCTGGTAGCTTTTACCGCTTCTCTTCTGCATCCTCACATGTGGGAACGCTGTACTTCTCCACCCATGTTAAATGTGGCCGTGGGATTTAGTGAGGCCCGAGAAGCATGTATGGAAGGAATGTGTGGAGCAAGGATTCATGGGAGTCCCTAGGAACACAGATGTGTCCAAGACAGCAGCAGTGAGGAACGCGGAGTCTGGACATGGAGGGTAGCTGCCCTGCTCTCTTAGGTGAGCAAGAAATAAATGTGTGCTGTGCTAAGCTCCTGAGATGTTAGGAATTGTTACCACTGCATAACTAGCCCAGGCTGACACAGCTTCAAAGTCCTATAGTAACTGCTCAGTGACACTTGAAACATGGTTCAATGCAAGAGTAATTTTCCCTTTACTGACTTAAATTAGGCACCAGATCATGTCACTCCTCTGTTGACACCTCCTCAATTGCTCCCAATGGCATTTCACATCAGATGTAAATCACTGACGTGGAGCCCACAGGCAGGCTTGCTGTGGCCTCCAGCCTCACCCTGTCACTTCTCCATTCACTGTCCTGACAACAGGCCTTCTTTCAGTCACTGCTCCCCACACGTGACACATGCCTTCGGGACAACGGGCCCTGGTACTTGACAAACCCTGGGCTTTTCCCATCTTCATGTCTCCACTTAAATGTCAACCCCCAGGAAAGGCATTTTCTGCCCCACAATTTGAAGCAGCAGCTCCTTTCCCGCTCCCCCTCCTCATTCCTGTCTGAGTTTTTCACCTTATTCATCATGATCAGTAATTTTATTTGTCTGCTCATGAGTTTCTTGTGTCCCCCAGTACCAGAGAGGAAATTCCATCAGTACAGAGCCCACATCTCTCTTGCTTATGACTTTATCCTCAGAACTAAAACCGTCCCTGGCACACAGCACTATCAGATATGGAAGGACGGGTGGGCAAAGAGGAAAAAGAGGTTGCCTTGGAATTAAATGATGGTGCTTCTGAACACTAAATATTACCCTACAATGACTATTCCCCCACAAAATTGACTTTGCAACAAAAGAGATGAAAACCCTGAACAGTAAGATCGTTTTTGAATGAAATGATGCTTTATTATTTTCTGAGAACAGTGCAAACTATAAATTAAGATAGAAGTGTATTTCTGCCAAAAGAAGTCAATAAAAATGCACTTCAAAATCATCTTTTATTATAGGCAACGTGTTTTATAAACACAAAAATCCAGAATCTGAGTTACACCTTTTACTTAGAACATGTCACTCAATAAAAATCTGATAAATTTGGTCCAAGTGATGACACAATCCAAACTAATGAAACTCCTGCAGCTTAAATAAATAAATTTAGATCACCACGTAAAGTCAAAGCCAAGTGTATTAGTACAACATTAGAATGATGTGAATAGGGCTAGGCACAGTGGTTTATGCCTGTAATCCTAGCATTTGGGAGGCCAAGGCAGGAGGATCACTTGAGACCAGGAGTTTAAGACCAGCCAGGGCAATAAATAGCAAGACCACGTCTCTACAAAAAGTAGAAAAATTAGGTGTGGTGGCACATTACTTGGGAGCCTGAGGCAGGAGGATGCTTAAGTTCAGGAATTTGAGGTTGCAAGGAGCTATGATGATGGCACTGCACTCCAGCCTGGGAGATCCTATCTCAATTAAAAAATAAAAATATGTGAATGGATTCAAACCTCTAGTAATTTATAGATCACCATTTATAACAAACTTTGTGTCTTCTGAGTAACACAATATCAGACTATTAATTTCCAAGAGCCAAAAGCTACAACATACAGAATATCCTTCCCTATACTTACTCATTAAATGTCACAGACTGAGAAATCTGAGACACAAAGGTAGCAAGTGACTAATCACACATCCCAGTTATTGAAGATGTTGAGGAGTTCTCTGAGATGATTCTGGGTCAGGCTGTCTTGACTGGTCTTGTGCAAGTGCAAGTTTCCCTTCCCCTGTGTCCTGCTTTCTCTGGTGCAATCATACACCATAACTGAAACGGAATGGCTGAGGGTCATCTGTTCACTCTCTTCTTCCATTCCCTATAAAGTGACCAAAAACCCATTTGTGTGGATCCCCGAATAGACCTTACTGTTTGAATCCTTTGGATGAAGAGGGCTTCTTGCACCTGTGATGGGAACCAAAGACCAGGAGATCCTTAGGAGAAGAAACGGTCAGAGACCCTGGTGATCGGACAGACACTATCCTTCTTACTAGACTTTTCCTGCTTCACGAAGAATTCCGATTCTCATTGTAAAGGATCCCATTCCTATTTTTTTAAATTAGTTGTTACTAGGGCGATGTTACAGAGGACAAGAAGTGTACGTTAAATTTAGGTTTCTCTTTTACTTCTATTTTCAACTAGCAAATAACAAAACTCAAATCTTTCTCAAATATGTAGATTTTTCCTTTGTAACCAAAAGACAATGTATAGTTTCAGGGTCTATGAGATTTGATCTCATTTCCTCTCTGCTTTCTGGGATTTTATAGGCTCTTCTCAATACCAGAAGATAGATGAGCTCCTCGACTACTGGTAAACATTTCTGTAGTGGCAGTTATGCCTTAGCATTCCTTTGCTGCCTGGTAGATTATAAATGAACAATAAAATTCTGGAGTCACTTAGTCCCAAGTCAACTGCTTCTTCTGTTAAGCTTCCTCCTCACTCAGAATGAATGAATGAGTGAATCAATGAATAAGTGAATGAATGGATGAATGAATGAATGAAAGTTTGAACATTCACCTTAAAGAAAGCAACTACTGTTTTTCTAGTGCACATTCAGCTAAGACAAGAAAAGTTTGAGGTGAGATTTAGAAATGCAGCAAAAAGAATCCACATAGGTTGTTTTGAATTTTTATTTGCTTACAAAAGAGAAGGGAAATAGGTTTGTAAAAATTTATCTGCATGTACAAAGTAATCCCTGTAGATGAGGAGAGGCAGCCCCTGGAACATACTGCTGGATAAATTGTTCATCAAAATTGGATCTCTGTGCATCAGAGCTGGTGGAAAGTCACTATTTTGCATCAGTTAAAAAACACTGAAGAAAAACTAAATCTATCTTTAAAGTTACCAAATTCACAAAGGTTATATTCTAATTCTAACCCTTTGGATACCCGTGAAACCAGTTACCAAGTAATCGGAGAGTTGGACAGATCAATTAAGCAAGAGGTAGTTTCTCCAATAATGTCCCTTTTTCCTTTTCAGCAAAGTCATTCCCACAAAGGTAGGAGTAAATGGGATAATCTTTGACTCTCTTTGAATTCTCATGCTGGTGGGGCCCCATTTCCCTCAAACGCAATCATATGTTTTGTTAATCTTACAACTTGAGAAAAGATTCCAGCATTTATTTTTTCCAATTCTTTTCTGAGCACTCTTCTCTGGAAAAACAAATTATCTAGCTTGCCATGGAAACAGCCAAGGGTAATCATTTCTGTGGTATCATAGATTAAGGGCATTTTTTTAAAAATATATTTTTTTGTTAATAACAATAATATTAACATTATCCAAGGAGATTTGGGCTGTTGAAATGAACCCCCGCACAGTACCGTACAAACCATAGGACAGTATTTTCTCAATTAAGGTTCCTTTAGGGTTCCTGCAGTGGGTTTTCCAGTTTCTTCTGAGGCTGTCAGATCCCGGGGCCCCACAGCTCCATGGCTTCCAGCTCATCTTGGACAGGGGTGAATTCTGGCTGATCCGGATGGGGAGCTAAAGAGGAAAAGTGGGGGTGGGGACTCGATAGGACCCAGAAACCACAAATTGATATTCTCCCCTCCCACGGGTCCTGAGAGACACAGAGATATCCTGCTTGGGTAGAAAGGAGCAGGTGCCTTAACCCAGAACGCCCCTTGCACCTTCCCAAGGAAGTTTCAGACAGTTAGTCAAAGGAGAAAGGGAAAGACATGTTAAGAAAATCGTTAGAAAATTAGAATCATAGCCAACTGCTTAAATATCAAGTTTTATTTACAAAAGAAACCCTGAAAACTCAGAAGAGTTAGAAAAGAAATATAAATTTTGAAAACCAATCTCGTGTTAGAGGTCCATCACCAGGAAAGAGCAGGGAGGGTGGGGTGAGCAGTGAGGAAGATGCCCACCCACCTTGCGTGGAGGTGGGGAAGAGGAGGAGGCACTGGTGAGTAACTTTATTAGGGAGTTTGGGCTAAGTTCTTGGCTCCAAATATAAACCTTTAAGTAGGCTGATATGGAGCAGCCAATTTCCATTATAACTGACATTTATGATTTGGTTAAGTTCCAAGGTTATCACTCCGTTGTGTTTAGAGCAGGGTGGGCAAGAGGTCTAAAGTGGGAAGGCAGGGAAGCTGGTGAGGCGGGAAGCGGAGTGTCTGGTGTTAGGGGGACGGGCTGGGAGATGTGGTCAACAGGACAGTTCTGTATCTATAGCCAAATGCCCAGGCCAATGGAAACAGAGTGGAGGATTTCCACTTCAGTGCTGGTAATCATTGTAGGGGATCAGATCTTTAATCAGGTACGGGAGGATGTGAGAGAACAGGGAGGGAAAAGATGAACAGAGAAAAACACATCAGCAAAACTTTGACCCAATTCCTCTGGGAATTAAGGTTAAATTTCTCCTGGAGCAGAAAATATAAATTCATTAACTGGTAAGTTCATTGCCTCATAGCCGTCGCTACACCTCTCTCTGGACGCTTCCCAGAGTGACTATGGCCGAAAAAGGAGCCATTGCACAGCACGCCAACATGCAGACTGCGGATGTTTTTAGGAAGCTTAATCTTTCAGGCTGGTAGTTAGGGATGAGGCAAGGACAGCATGGTGGCGTCTGTTTCCTCTTAAAAGTATTCCTGGTCACCTGAAATGCATGTGGTGGGCAAGTTATCACCCAAAAGAATCTAGGAGGCTCTAATTATGGGGGAAGTTTGATGTTTCCCCAAAACATGAATAAAGTTTTACAGGACATAGCAGTCTCACCGCCACAGTTGCATAGAATGGAGGTGCCAAAAGAATGTTCAACCATGTCCCCCAAATGAACAAATATGAGATCAGAGGCCGAGTCTATGAAGATCGCCATTTGAGAGCAAGGAAGTCTTAGATATGCTATTGTTCGGAAATTCCTCTTAAGGTTATTAAAAGAGCAGCCCTCTATAGTAATTTGCACTTTATAGAGCATGTCTCTGGATAATTTAAGGCAGTGAGGAGTCCAGGCTCTGCCTCCTGCCCGTAACTGGCCTCTTTGCCTTGCATCACCTTCCCATTTGGGTAGACCCACAGTCATAAAATACTGCTCAAAGCCCTCAGGGGAAGCACTCACCTCCCGCTCCATAGGAAGAACACGATGACGGGTCGCAATATCCAGGTTGACCGGAAGGACCTTGTGGTCCAGGAATCCCCAGGTGACCTGGTGGACCTCTTGGTCCAGGGGACCCAGGGGGCCCAGGGCTGCCAGGACGGCTCTCTCCTGAAGGTCCTAGGAAGCACCCACAAGTGAAAATATTTAGAGAGTGAGTTTTGAGATCACCAAGAAGTCAACTGTTACAAGAAGTAACCTGCAGGACAACTGAGATAATCTACTTCTCTGGACTTACTGGGTTTGTTTTCGTAAACTAGATTCCCTAGGAGGGGACCACACTGTATTCACACGTTCTCCTGTACGTCAGTGATCCTAATTGGCTCAGGAAAGTAGGAAGCAAAATATATTCTTTTTCTATTGCCTTTTGTACATTAAAAGGAAAGGAACATTCTACTCTCAACCTTCTTTCCTGTATGGAGCTTTTGTTTCCCAATGCAGTTCCTTAGGAATCCAACGTATGGATGTGCCCACGCATGAACACACCCAGATCTCACCCCTAGAATTTAGTTAGAACAGCCAAGCAAGGGCAGTGCCCATGCTCAGTGGGTAGGGTGCCGACCACATACACTGAGGCTGGCAGGTTCAAACCCAGCGCAGGCCAGCTAAACAACAATGACAACTGCAACAAAAAATAGTCCAGTATTGTGCTGGGCACCTGTAGTCCCAGCTAGTTGGGAGGCTGAGGCAAGAGAATCACAGAAGCCCAATAGTTTGAGGTTGCTGTGAGCTGTGACGCCATAGCACTCTACCAAGAGCAACATAGTGAGACTCTGCCTCAGGAAGAATAGCTAAGCAAATCAGTACTGGCTTATAGCCTTAGATAACTAAAATAAATTTGAGTCTGAAAGGAATTATTCTGGAGGAGATTACTGATAAGTCTGAAATTCAACCCAATATCAACCCAATATCTTTATCCAAAATTTCATTAGGCTAGTCTACATTAACTGAGAACTTAGATTGCATCAAAATGGAAGAGGATTAAAATTGTGAATTTAAGAAGTTCCAACAGTGTGTGCAAGGCATTCTTCAACTCAACTGAAAAGTAGGAACAATCACCTTGCATTTGAATAGTGTAATGGCTCTCACATCCATTCAGCTCCATTCAATCAACACTCACCAACCGTCAATTCTGTGTAACACATGACACTAGATCAGTTCCTCATACCATCCCTAATAACAGAAACATTCACTCTCAAAACAAATCCACTGCATTCAGGACATCTTTTAGGAAGAGTATATTCCCAAATCAGTATAGATTAGACTTGAAAATCTGTAAAGCATTTGATTCAATGTGGCTGAGACAGAGATTATAAATACATAAGAAGACTGCAAATTTATAATTCCAATAACAAGCCTGATCATTTGGAGAGCGTTCTAAAAGCACACAATACACAAAGGCAAAACTTTCACAAAACTCATTCAGTAAGACTGTGATGGCAGGAACAACCAGTGCCCACAGAACACCCCTGTGCTCCTCTAGACTTCCTGTCTCCCTTGCAGTTCATTTGGGCCATGTGACCGGTTCCAGACAGTGAAATAGAAATGCAAGGGACTTATCATTCTGTTTAGGAAGTTAGACTGATGTACCTTCTCTTGGAGGCCACATGATACATGATGGAGGTCACAGCTTCCCAAAGGAAGGAAGGCTACCCTACCCCATCAAACTTTGTGTGAGTATAAAATAAAGCTCCACTATGTCAACCCACTAAGCACTCGAGATTTACTTGTTACTACAACACAGTAACAAATAAACTAACTAATGCAAACCGTAAGATCCCTGACTATGCTATAACTTTTTGGTTTTGTATATTGGAAGGACTGTGGTCAACAAATTAGCCTCCCAAAAAATGATTGAGAAATATAGACATTTCAGTTAGAAACAAGAATATAACATGGCTGTTTTCCTTACCTACAAGGTCAAGTAAATTAAAAAAAAAACTGTTGCATCTTCCTGTTTCTTATTGGGTAGAAAGATTTACCTGCTGGTCCTGGGGGGCCTCTTGGACCTTGGGTTCCAACGCCTGGACTTCCTTTTTCTCCCTTGTTACCAGTTAGACCTGTTCAAAATAAATATATTTTTTAAATATATTCTCTTTAAAATGAAATTGTAGTAGTTCTTTTTCTGGGGGTTCAAATGTACCCCTCTGATGAAGACAAAAAAGTGGATTAGTTTGGGGTTATAGGTACCAGGGGACTTTCAAATTAAATTCTGACATTGGCGGTTTAATGCCAAATCCCATGCTGTATCTGAGTGTGTAGTCTGCATTTGCTATCCTGCAAGTTAATCTTTCTACTTCCTACTGGCCTGCCAGGAACTGGCCTATGTCTTTGCATACACAGGCCATTCAACGTATGCAGTTGGCACTCTGCGAGTAACACAATAGAAGTCACAAGTGAACACGTCTAACATTTTCCTTTTGGTCCACCCTCTAATGTATCTGCAAAAGGCATGAATTATAATTAGGCAGCAAAGTTCTGAGGCGCGTGAGTTTCCATTAAAACTTGGAAGCTTCAGAAAAGCCTGTGTTTGATTTGGCTGATTCAGCCCCATAAAAATCTAAACCAATTCATGTTTCTTTTCCATAGAGCAGACCTCTATTTCCAAATAATTTATAGTACTATTAACAAACTATACATTTTCACTGGCAAACAACAAAGTAACATGCATGAACTCTGACACCTCATCATCTAAACAGATCCGATCACAAGATCACTTGACAGGTGAGAGCACCTGTCTTGAGGCCCAAGACAGGGTTGCCTTAGCCTGGAGGCCGGGGTTACCCTGGCTCACATCAGAGGAGGTCTCTGCTGTCTGTTTTTCATATGCAACAATGCTTGGGAATAGTGGAATGCAGAAATGCCTCTCTGTTTAATTACACCTACTGAAAAATTATGTGGAACTGGCAAAGCCTAGAAGGAAACACACATATAATGAATGAACATAGCCAATTTGACTAGCAGATGTGGAAGGGATTTAAAATTTTTATAATTACAAGTAACTTTCATTTTGCTGGAAATATTATGCAACATACTGCAGGCAAATTAGAAGATATAACAAGCAAGGATCCAGCACTTAAAAATCATCACTTTTAACATCTTGGTTTATAATTTCCAGAAAAGAAAAACAAGGTGTTCATATAGCTTTTTTCCTGAGAATAGTTGATAAAAAAGATTCTAGTGAGTTGCTAATGGGATTTTGGTTTTTGCTCATTGGTTTGGTTTACACTGCCCATATAATGGGTGGTCCTGATTTGAACCTTTGGTGTCCTCTGTGCTCCTAATAACCACTTCTTGGGGTCAAGATACAGCTTGGAATCTTTTTTTAAAAAGCCATTTTTGGCTGGGCATGGTGGCTCACACCTATTATCCCACCATTCTGGGAGGTTGAGGCAGGTGGATTGCCTAAGCTCAGGAGTTTGAGGCCAGCCTGAGCAAAAGTGAGACCCCATCTCTGCTAAAAATAGGAAAACTAGCCAGGCATAGTGGTGCACGCCTGTATCCCAGCTACTCGGGAGGCAGAGGTGAGAAGATTGTTTAAGCCCAAGAATTTGGGGTCGCTGTGAGCTAGGATAACACTAGGGAAGTCTACCCAGGAAAACAGAGTGAGAATAAAAACAAAAATAAAAGACAAAAAGTCTTCCTTCCTTGCTAACAGTTGTCAAGGCTGGAAGACCCACTGGTAAACTTTTCAAGCAACCAATTCTGATGCATGTGACCTTGGTGGTGTCATCCAAGCTCACAAAGACCAATACTTCAATGAGAGCCCAGGGCACTGACCTCTATGCCTGTTTTTATCACCTATTCTCTGATGCTTCTCTCAAGAGCCCAGAGAAAGATGATGATTTCTCCAAAGTAAAAATACTATCTCATCTGAGGTTTCAAAGCCTGAAGCTAACTCTGACTAGTCAACATTTAATGCTTGATTGCTAATCAAACTGTTCAGTGAGAAAACCACCATGGGAAAGTCTACTGGGTATTAATTCAGGAGCTAACTGGAGTCAGCACTTTTTAGCTGATAGGAACTAACTCATCTGTCAGTGCTTGTGCCCATATGTGTATCCGGGGATTTAGCAGAAAATGCCTCTTCTTATGTTAGCATTGGAGTCACTTTCCCCACAGGGAACCATGAATTTTGAAAGAATTAGAACATAATAAAATATGCTGATGACTAACACCAGGCTGCTCCTGATTAAATGTGACTCAGCGGCCTCTTAGGGCTTCTCATGGCCTCGTGGAGCCACAGGCTCATCCTTGGCAACACGGCTTTCAGGCCCTATTTCTCCATGAGCAGAGGACACAGATGAGACTGAACAGGGCACCTGGGAAAGTATTCTTGGGAATAACTCTCTAATAATGGTTTTCTGACTCATCCTTTTCTTATTTATAAGAATGGCAGTAGGAAATGTGGTTGTTTTAATGGTATAATTATGTCAAGAAACAAAGTTGAAATGGATATTATCTGTAAGGTAAGTCAGGGGAGAGAGGAAGAAACTTCCCAAATCATTCCCCCTCCTCTAGATGTCATGGAAAAAATCGAAGGAAGAGAAAAAGGGGATGCATACAGTTGTAAATTATCAGGGAATCTAAGATTTTATTTTCCTGGAAGCTATTGCATTCCAAACTACATATAGGCTAATAACACAGTACTATCCGTCCATATGTTCATTTATGGTCTTCACGTCCAGGACAACTAACTATACTAATGGTATAGACCATTTGGGGAGTGAAAAAATATCAATATTTAAGTACCTAAGATGAGGATTGAAATTAAAAGCTAAGCTTTGAGACTTCGGATCTTTAAAAATATATCTGGATATATTTTTGATGAGCCTTGTAGGATCTAATTAAAAGGATAGAAAGCAGGAGCCCTAAAATGTGTGCCTGTTCCTGTGCATGACACATTCTAGGGCAGGATAACCTGGGCACAAAGCCATTCTTCACAGACTAAACACAGTCATCACTGATCACAAAACTCTGTGAGGACTTGAGGTTGGGCCACCTGGTGCCGAGACGGGGGTCACCAGAGCTGAGTGTTGGTGTGTCCTTTCTACAAAAGCACTGGGAGACTGGAGAACCTTGCAGTTTCTGAATGCAAGTGAAATTCTCTCTTTCCAAAACACCCAGTCACCTTGTCTGCCTCAATAAGTCCTCCTTATTTCTTAAGACCCAACTCAAAGCTCTCCTATGATAATAACGGGCAGAAGCGTGACAAACTCAAGAGGGCAAGGATTATCTATCTTGTTCACGGATATATTCCCAACACTTTATATGGTGTCTCCCACATCCTATGTAACTGAACTAACAAATAAATGAATGCATGAATAATTCTATGCTTCCATAGTATCTGTGTCTCCTTTGGTACACTTTATCCCTGGCATTGCCTATTCTCATAACCATCTAACCCAAAACTATAAGCCTATTGACTATGGGGGCCATGCCTCATGTATCTCCCCAGCATCAGATTCCAGGAGAGTCTCACCATTAATAGGTGGTGCAGTGAATCCTGGAAGATTAACTGACGGAATGCCTAGACCAACACTCAGCTGCCTGTGACATGTGGCTCCAAATGATCAATAGACAAAATTCCTTATCCTGGAGCTTCACTTTTGCTTTATCAATTCCAGGTTATTTATGCAAACACGTCTTCCTCTAATGAGTTCCTTGTGTGGTGTGTGATGCTATCAATAACGAGTGCCCTTTGGAGATGAATATAATTGGCTCCAATTAAGTTTAAGGTTCTGCAATAATTTTTCCATGAGCATAGTTAATGTATATTAAGTTTATTTGTATGAGGATCCAATTTGCCCAAAATGTCATTTAGCCAAAATTAAAATATCCTTAGTGTTCTGTGGAGTTACCAAAATAATATTTAGGATCATGAGAGTGAAGTCTATTCTGCTTCTCTCTTTCTTCTCTTTCTTTCTTTATTCTTTCTATGCATTTGTATTCATTCTTTAGAGTCCCTCTGGAACTATCCAAGGCTCCTGATTCTCCCTTAACATCAATCTAACACTGACCCTCCAATATTTTCTATTTCCGGTTCATAAAAGCTATTTGTTACCGATCTTCATTGTATTTCCGGTGCTGGTCACACACTAAGCACTCAAGAAATATCTGTCAATGAAATGGACAAATGAATGAAGTAACAATTTGGATTGTAGACTTTGAAGAAGCAAAACTCTGGCCAATGGTCTATCAGCTATGTCTATAAATTATCTCAGTAGGTTTTGAATGCCAGATGATTCACAAGTACCAACTCATTTAATCTTCACAAGAATCATGAAGGCAGAAATTACTATCAACCCTGAAGCAGGGCTGGATCCAAAGAGATTAACTCACTCGTCCTTAGCTAGGAAGTAACAGAGCCAACATTTCAACCCAGAGAGATTGGCGCGGATGCCTCTCTGCTCACCCACTGTGCTCTCTGTCTCTCAGCCCTAAGCTGGACCTGCGGCTGTGTTTCTTGTCTTGTGTGCTGTGGTTGTGGCTTCCTGGAACCATCTGCCAAATCTGTCTACGCATTCTCTCCAGCCCCACACTCAGCAACCTGCCCTGCCTTTATCACTGCGTTTTCTCAGCTCCTTCTCTCAGATTGTACACTCCCTCGCTGCTCTGACCAAGATCTGGGGCTGATTTTAAGAGGATTTATATTGTTCACACTGACTATACAGCCAGGGTCTGGTCCTTGGTGTCTGTTTCCTATTTTCTTTGGCCTGTTGGCCTCTGAGTTGGGAGATTTTACCATTACTCATTTTTATGGCCCCTGACCATACCAAGTGCTCCTGGCTGCAGCCTCCTCCTGTTGCTCCATGGAGCACAGTGACTCCTTCCTGATCCCAGACATTCTGAGGAACTTCCAGAACTGGAATTTCCAGAATTTGGAAAGGCCTGGGTAATGCAATGCAATTGTACCAAAAAATCACAGAAGTTGTAGATCAAGGCTTGCTGTGTTATCATGTTGTCTGTTGCCTGGGAAATGCTGGCAATTGCCAACGTCGTCTGCTGTTCATTCAATGTGTGTGTGAATCCCTACTAAGTACCAGGTGCTGGACCTAGTACCTGATTACAAGAAGGTAGGCTAATTACATTCAATTTAATGAGTATTTTATGCAGTTTGCAAAGCCCTGATATTTCTGTTTGGTCTATAGGACTAGTACTCTGTGCTTTGGGCTGAGATGGCCAAAGCTAGAAAATAAATACATAGTTGTTTTCAAAGTAAACAAACCTGGCAAATGACGGCAAAAGGTCCTCCTCCTATTGCCTTTTTCTGACCATCTACTATGCTGTTATAATTCAGGACTCTGCCAGGGAAATATAAACCACTCCAGATCCTTCAGGCAGAGGGATTTTAATATAGAACTAGGTGATGAGACATGGGTGATGGACAGGCTCAGAAGAGAACAAATTTATGGGTTGCCACATAGGGAACCACTAACACTCCTAGGAGTGCATAGACAACAGGAAAAAATGGCATGTCTAGAGCTGGAGCTCAGAGTCTTCTGGCAGGATCTAGATGCAGAAGGAGACAGTGTCCAGGGGAAGCAGAATAGAAGTTGCAGAGGAGAGGGGGATAGTTAAGGGGAGAGACACCCTAACTTTGCCTTCCATTTTACCCTCCAGGAATCCTCAGTGTCTCCCATTGGTTGATCCTGCCGAAGGCACCACAAGACTATTCCAGAAAGATGGCAAACTAAAACCAACCTGCCTAGGCCAGTCGTAGTATCAGGCCCTGGGAATCCAGAGTCAAAAACACCACAGGGAAAACAGACCAATAAGAAGTAGCTGTACCAGGGCCGAGAGCAGCTCTGTTTACCTAATGATTTAATGCCAAAGTCAAATCTAGAACCAGTGAAGAGGGAAAGGGTTAATGAGTATGTCTATTCTGTGTATGTTTCACCAACCTTTAAAAATGCATTTTGGTATATTAATTTATTACACTACATTTACTGCTTTGAAATCCATGTTAAACAATTCACTGAAATTAATGTGCGCATTGTGAGGGCGTATAACACGCCGGCAGGGGGAGGGGCTCTTCTACAAATGGAACTTTTCCCTGGAAGTGAGAACAATGCAACCTAAATATGGTACCCTCATATTTATTTGAAGAAAGTTAATAAAAAGTCACTGAAATGAGTTATCATGTCTAATACAAAGAGCTTTAGTTTTACTGTATAAATATTCTTTATCTATTTTTTTTTTAATTTTTTGGTAATAGAGTCTAACTCAGCTGCCCTGGGTACAGTGCCGTGGTGTCATAGCTCACAGCAACCTCAAATTCTTGGACTCAAAAGATCCTCTTGCCTCAGCCTCCCAAGTAGCTGGGGGTACAGGTGCCCTGCCACAACACCAGGCCGGTTTTTCTATTTTTAGTAGAGTGGGGTCTTGCTCTTGCTCAGGCTGGTAATCAAATTGGCAATCCACCCACCTCAGCCTCCCAGAATGCTAGAATTACAGGCATGAGCCCCTGTGCCCAGCTGACCATATAAACATTATATTTCCATTTTACTTGTTTACAGTCAAGGCCTAGAAATTTAGAAAATGGCAGAGTCCATTCCCACATTTAAAAAAGGGAGTATCTCTCTCTCTCTCTCTCTTTCTCACTCTCTCTCTCTCCTATTAATATTATCCCATAAAACCAAATATCCTACTTAGAAATCTTAACCTGATTTTCTGGCTAAATTTATAGATGATGACTTGAAAGGAAATGTTTGAACTGTTAACTTGGAAATAGCTTCCTATTAACCCGATATCTCAGTATTGATGTGCATAATAACCACTGGGCTTTTGCGTTTATTGTGACTAGAGAGCAAATGAGGAATGGCAGTCAAAGAGGGAGCCAAGAGGGAATCAACAGCATAAGGCACCTGCGTCTCAGGAAGTAACTATTGCATTTCAGGTACTGGGAAGAATAAAAAATATATAGACATTAAATTTGGTCTTTGGAGCCTGGTTGGTCAAAGAGGATCAACAAAAGGGAAATTATTAAAGGACAATTCAGGAAAGTACATTCCACCTGGATATTAAATGACGCGCGTCACACACTCACAAGGCGGGATTTGTCACCCATTGAGATCTGTCAAATACTTGTTCAGACCTATGATATAGATTCTCCAATTAAGGTTTTCAAAAAACAATTTTTTTATGGACTAATTTGGAGATTTAATTTATTTATTTTGAGTCAGAGTCCCACTCAGTTTTCCCTGGGGTCGAGTGCTATAGCATCATAGCATCACAGTAATGTCAAACTCTTGGGCTCACACTTCCTGAGTAGCTGGGACTACAGGTGCCCACCACGAGCCCTGTCTAGTTTTTCTATTTTTGGTAGAGATGAGGTCTCACAGTTGCTCAGGGTGGTCTTGGACTCCTGAGCTCAAGCAATCAACTGGCCTTGGCCTCCCAGAATGCTAGGATTACAGGCATGAGTCACCACACCCAGCCTTTTCAAAATTTTTAAGCTATAGAAACAATTATAGTGACTTCCCTGGACAAAAAGCAACAAAACACCAGTTACAGCTTTCTTGTGACAATGTCATATTCTACTAATTACAAAGGGTAGGGCCATCATTTAATGGTAATTTTAATTTGTCAGTGATTTTTTTTCTTTATTTTTTTGTGTTTGTTTGGAAAATGATTTTGTCCTGATTGTAATTAATTTTAGAAACAGGAACACAAAAGATATTAATATTGTGCAAAAGACATCTTTCTATAGGTGCGACTCTTTTTGAAGGTGTTTACAGCCACATCTCACATTTCCCTCTAAAAAGCTACTTCTGGCATTTGAAAAATTTTATAGACTACAAAAGAGAAAAAGCGTGAAAACAGGCAGTCACAGAGTGAGTCAATCTTTCCCAAGGGCCCCTCATTTTTCAGTGTCCTAGGTGTCATGCTTCTTGGAAATCATTTAAATACAAGAAAGCAACACCCTGTTTGCATTGCAAGGCCAGAGGCCTTGGTTTAATTTAGGAGAATGTGATGATTAAACACATCATTACAAATTCTTTGATATGCCTCTCTCCAAAATAGTATAGCCCAATTCCCCTCTACTTGAGTTTGTGGTGGGTTTAGTAATTCCCTTGTAAGTATATTACACAGAATATGGCAAAATAAAAGTTTGTGATTTCTGAGACTAGATGTCAAAAAGGCATTATGAACTCCCCCCTCTCTCTCATCACTGGCTCGGAGGAAAGCAGCCATCACATTTGCAGAATGAATACTCAACCACCCCCATGGAGAATCTCAGGGTGAGGAACTGAGTCCTCCTGACAGTAGAGAGCCAGAGCCGAGACAGCGCTGTGACAGTGCCATCTCGGAAGCAGATCCTCTGGCTCTAGACCAGCCTTCAGATGACTGCAACCCTGGATGACATCTTAACTGCAACTTCATGCGAGTCTCCGAACCAGAAGCACCCAGCTAAACCCCAAATCCCTGAGCCACGAAAACTGGGGTCATAAATGTTTGTTGCTTCAAGCCACTAAGTCTTAAGGTAATTTGTTACATAGCAATAGTTCACTAACATACATAGAGTTCCTTTCTGTAGCCGTAATCAACTTAAAGAGTCACTTTGTCATAGGAAAAAAAATTGTTTAAATCTAAGAGATGATGCAAAAAAAAAGGAGAGAGACCATTCCTTGTCTATCTCTTAAGGTGCCTAGGCATTAGGAAAACACAGTCACCAAAGCTTCTGAGAAAGGTCTTATTCTTTCAATTGGATTTTAGTAGGTAAGTATTGGGTGAGAAAAGAGAAAACTTTGTGTCTAATCTCTCAGGCAATGAGAAGTAGGAAATAGGGAAGCAACAAAGGAAGAAGGCAGAATACGTCAGTAGACTATTAACAGCAATGAAAAGAATATGACTCGTGCAACTAGAGTCATCGTACCTGGAATACAAAATCACAGGGAGATGCGTCCCTGCTTAGGGGCTGGCCAGCAAATCACAACGAAAGCTCTACCGATGCTCTGTCTTCAGTCAAATCCATCTGTCCCCTAGAGCTCATTTTTCCAGGAATAAGCCAGGATACACAGGGCATTAAGAAGTTTCACAGAAATGATCCTTACCATCACGACATTCCTGGCTCAGGGCAGCTATGTTTTATTCTGATTTCTTCCCAAATTTCTCTGCCAAATTGATCTTCAGCTCTAACAGCCTTTTTTAACCACAAGAATATTGAACCCAAGAACCCTATTTTTCTCTCCCAGCTTTGAATCAACATGGAATTCACTTTTCTCTGTGTGCATCTTGGCCCTGTTGACTCGCGGTTAACGGGACACATAACCCAGGTTTATCTTTCACAGCATTTCCCTGTGTCTCTGAGCATTTCTGAGTCTCTGAAAGGGGCTGTCTCTTACTGATGGTGTCAGAGCAAGACTGACATGATTCCTTACCTACTTTTGTCTGCTTGGGGACGTTCTGTGTGCCAGTGGGCCTGTGGCTGAAAAGAACAAGGCAATTTACATGTATTTGCATAATCTAATCAGTATTTGCTATTTTAGTAGAATGCCACTGTGAACACACCAGAGACAGATGCAGAGGGACAGAAATCTTTATAACGGCATGCTGACGGAGAGATTGTAGAAAGTCTACACCGCTCTCAGGCTCAAGTTCGAATTCCTTGTGAAGACTCACAGAGTGTGGCTCTGTCCGGACCCCTCTTCCCCTGGGTTTGTTCTGCCCTTCACTCACCACCTCCACCTGTGCTATTCTTTTTCGTGCTGTTCAAAGAAATGGATCTTTGTAGCAGCAGTGTCTTCCTTCAGAGACATTCTTGGTATTTGTAGGGAATTTTTTGGGTTGATGAAAAGATAAGAGCTTGTTTTTACATAAAAATACATATCAGAATGAATAATCTCTTACTGGTAAGCCAATTCCTTCTAAACGTACAGGGTTCAGCTAAAGCATCACTGACTTTTGTAGTATATTGTCACAGTCTTTTTGTCTATGTTCATACATCATCCTGCATTTTTTGTAGCATTTGTCACAACTACAATCACACTAGTCAAGTACTGTTTGTTTACTATCTGTCTTCCCACTAGACAATAAGTGCCAGGCATGTCAGGAAACATATGCCCTGTTTACCACCATGCTTTCAACACCCATCACCGAGCCTGACATGTAGTACTTGCTCAGTAAGTACTGGGTGAAGGAGTGAACGAAGACTGAGGTTAAAATTTCTGTTTGCTTATTTGTTTTTGACACAGGGTCTTGCTATGTCACCCAGGCTGGAGTGCAGTGGTATTGTCATAGCTCACTGCAGCCTTAGCTGTCTGGGTAGCTGGGACTACAAGTGCCTACCATGACCTGACACCTGGCTACTTTTATTTTTTTGTAGAAACAGGGTCTCACTATGTTGCCCAGGTTGGTCTTGAACTCCTGGCCTTAAGCAGTTCTCCTGCCTTGGCCTCCTAAAGTGCTGAGATGATAGGTGTGAGCTCCTGTGCCTGACCCTAAGATTAGATTTTAAGCTTAGAAGCCATGATAACACAGCTAGTAAGTGGATGAGCTAAAGTCCTAACCTATACACGACTGAGGCCCCAAGCCATGGAATTGTTTCCATTCCATCATGCCACTCCCAGCTAAAGCAACATCACAAATTAGTCAGGTGAAAATGGTTTCCTTTCTAAAATATCAGAAATAAAGCAGAAGTAAATTGTAACATTCCAGGTTTCTCTCTGTTTTGCCCCCAGGGTGAGATATAATAGAAATATAACTTCAATAGTTGTGCCCCAAA
The DNA here is from genome assembly GCA_963574575.1 of Galagoides demidoff. Taxonomy (NCBI): domain Eukaryota; kingdom Metazoa; phylum Chordata; class Mammalia; order Primates; family Galagidae; genus Galagoides; species Galagoides demidoff. Next base: position 18,968 of record CAUYQV010040329.1, read on the forward strand.
TTGCCAGATCCATGACTTACAGTTTCTCTGTAATGAACTGCCTTGCTTGGGGTCTCATATGTAATAAAATCCTAGAGGAATGGTCAGGTGCCAAACTGTCTAACAATGGAAAACGATTCTATCATGTTCATATTTACCCAATGGATCATTCGGATTTATAGGGTCATTTGCTGAGGCATGGATGCCCGAAAGCCATCCAAATATAGCAAAACAGTCTGCATAGGAGCTTGGAAAGTTTAACCACAACCCACCAGGACATTCTGGTCAATTCGGCAGGTCACATGTTTTGAATTTGTGGTTTTTAGGCGTCATCCTGAAATGGGGTTCACCAAGACCCCCTGCATAGCTCTGGCCTCTCCTTGTGAAACACCCACTAACCAAGTAAGTCAAGGGCAGCAGCAGGGCACAGCCAGGCAAGAATCTCACATGTCTGCATTTGAGTTCTACTCCCCTTACTCTTCCATGATGTGACTGGGGAACATTAGCGGTGGGGCTGAACCTCAGTTTCCTCACCTAAAACGGGGCTATTCATGATCTAATAAGAGTTCCATGAGCAATCCATAACATGCACAACAAATGACAGAGAAGCTGCTTCACGAACATTAGCACTGCTCCCCAAGACGGCAGGGATGTCTTCCTCGACATTCCAACACTGTTTACTTTTACTTAAGTCACTTCACATCCGCCGTCTCCCACCTTGTACACTCACTACTGCTTCATTTCCCTTCTTTATCCAGACCAGGTCTTCTGCTTTACCCAAATGCAACAGTGTGTGAATAGGGCTGAGAACAGCAATTGGCAGATGAGTATGAAGCCTAATAAGTGAAAGTCATAAATAAGAGTATTATCTCACACACTGCCAAGCCAAACAGCTTTCCCTAGGCCCTGTACTTAACAAATATTTTTCTGATATATTGTATAAAAACCAGATATAAATTATAGCTGCTATGGCTATACAATCTCAGAATGAGAATGTATAGCTAGGCGGTTCCTCTGATTCAATAATCTCTGGGGAATGTTGGAACCTGAAGGGGTTGAAGAAAGGCCAAAGTCAGAGAAATTTCCTAATTCTTTTCAAGAAAGTTTGGTTATATTAACCAAACTTTATAGTATAGTTCAAGATACCAGCGTGAAGAATGAACATTTAAATGAACAGAGGAAGGAAATGAACAAATGAATCCTTGGGAATGACTCATCTGGGAATGATCAGAATTAGAAAAGAATTGATTATCAAGGATGAAATTACCCACCCATGAGTGGAGAGTGAACTGAGGTCAGAGGAGCCAGCACTGGATGGTCACAGCTCAGTGAACAGAAGAGGAGCCTGGGGGCCAATCCTACCCCTTTCTGAATTTTGGAATGATGAAAAGATATGATGCATAGAGCCGTTTCTGTGAAGACACTACAGGGTTTAATAGGGGTAAGTAATCAGCTGGCACCCACGGAGGGGCAGCTTTTCTTTGCCATAAATTAACAGTAATTACAAATAATGAGCGTGAAAAATTGGGACGTAGAACACTAGCCTGATGTTAAGCAAATAGAACCTCTTCAGTTCAGGATGACGATGGGACAAATCCAAGTTGGAGTTCAAGCTTTAGATAGAAAACTCGAATGGCATGAACCACAGGATCCCTCTGAATCCTTAAATTCTAAGGATTCTCTGTATATCACAATCTTTGTGAGAAGATGGCTAAAAAGACTTCCTAAGTATGTGTTTCACAGACACTTATAAGAAAGACTTTGTATAGGCTGAAGGTTAATGAGGAGAGAAAGGGACAACTCCAAGGAGCAAAAACATAGTCTTTAGTTAGGTAATAAGGAAAGTCAAGAAAAATCACATGCCTTGTATGAGCGCATAAGGGAATACTGTCATTTTTCTTCTGCTCTCTAAAAACACATATTCTTAGGCTATTTTTTGGTAAAGAAGGGGTTAATCAAAGATACTGCACTGAAGTAGTGTTTTTTAAAGTGAAGTCAGAAAATTCAAGGTATCTCCTCCGCCTTTTAACAAAAGAAGGAAAAAAAACACGACGGCAAGGCTAAACATTATTCCTTTTGCCTCAATTAAAAGCATTTGCATGGGCAGCATCTGTGGCTCAAAGGAGTAGGGCGCTGGGCCCATATACAGGAGGTGGCGGGTTCAAACCCATCCCTGGCCAAAAAAAAAAAAAACTGCAAAAAAAAAAAAAAGCATTTGCATGCATATATATGCATAAGCATGTTGCATCATGATATCAAACACACACATATATATATATATATATTTTTTTTTTTTGCTGTGCATCATGTTTCTGTCTTTAAAAGTTTGAAAAAACTACAACAGAAAAATCATATGGAGAACTTCTGATGTAAAATTGGCCAAAGTGAATGGAGTCGTGGAGTTTTTTGGAAGACTCACATGGGGCTCATATGAAGCCACAACAGAATGTGGGGTGAGCTCAGTGCTCTGCCAAAAGGCTAAACAGTCACATTTCTTTTAATCTTGATTTTGTAGTTTATTGTTTGCCTAAATACACTGCCTAGTAATAATACTTGTTTTTGCTCATTATAATATTGTATTATATGAAGTTTTTTTTAATAGAGAATGACGATGATCATATTTTATGATCAGACAACAGAATAAACTACAGTCTCTGGTTCTTATTTTGATATTGGCTGACGTTGAGCCTCTTTTGGCCTCAGTATCTTCATATGATTCCTTTTATATAAAGCGAGAGGGTCAAGAGGGACAAAAAATGCCTGAACACGCCTCACTTTTAAAATTCTACTGTTTCGATTTAGTAGAAAGACAGACATTTCCCTCTCTCATTCTTTCCTAAGCATTTGGATCACAAGGCTAAGCACCAACAAATATTAAATCCCAGCTGCAACTGAAATAACTTTGCTGAGAATAAAGAATCCCCTGGAGGCTGATCTATAACCCCCAACCTGGTAATCTCAAAATCGCATCCTCAACTGATCATCAACCAAGTCACCTCCCCCATGCTCAAAGGGCACGTCTCCCTTTCTCTGTGACTGTCATCCAGTGTGCAGTCGTCAAAAGCATTCAGGATCTTGTTTGTCTAATGTGCTTTGTAAGAATATACAGCTATCAATATGTGTGTAAAGAAAGTTATATCACAACAACTCTTTTCTCGTAGGGTTGTCTGAGCTGCCCTTTTAAAACTCCTGGGTGATTTTTCTCTGGTTTAATCACTCAAGTGGTCTAGCAGAGTAGGAAAGACTCAGTCTGGCAAGAATAGGGTTAGGCTTTCCAAAAAGAATAAAGACACCTTGTGACTTGCTGGGAGTAACTCAGGTGCTGGCTCTGTGCTCCCTGAGTCACATACTTTTTTCTCCATCACCAACACCATTGCAAGTTTCCCTTGCCAGCAGAAGGGGCCACCTTTCAGGCTGCCAGATCGCTGGTGCTTCGTAAGAGAATTATGCCCTTTTCTACGGCTGCTGATTTTGTGCACTGACACAGGGAAATGTCGTCAGAAAGAAAAATCAGAACTAGGTGACAATTAAAGCAACACCTCTCTAGCGAGTACCTATCAAGTACAAAGCATTGTGCCAAGCAACTCAGACCCCATCCCTGTCCTCAGCAATCTGGCTGCTTACCAACACACAGTGAGCACCAGCATGGAAGGAAGAGACAGGAAGTGCATCAGGTGTTCTGGGGGTGGGGACGTTTGTGATCTGCAGGAAACAGGCTTTAAGCTGAGTCTCCAACAGGGAGCGAAATGTGTGGGAGACCAGGCGGGAAGGACATTTCCAAAGGGGAAAGTGCACAGGCCTGTTGTCATGGATCAAGAACGAACGCGAAATACTATCTTTGTAATCTGCATTTTACACTTTGAATTTTATAAAAGGACTAGATCCTACCCTATAAAATAAATGTAGTTTTATATTTTATAAAACTGTTGCTTCATACTGTAGGAAGATGAACCACAAACAATATTTTAATTGGAAATTTAGAGCTGATACAATCTGTATCGTGACTTGTGAACCATATGTTGGTAAGGTCCGTGGCTTTTCTCAGGGCTGTCACCGACTGCTACCCAGTGTGGACACTACGCAAAAAAGGCACCTAATCAACGAACGGCGTGAGCGCTCTGCTGGAGGGAACATGTGTGTGATACCACATATGGCCAGAGGAGGGCATCATATTCTAATTCTTCAATCTGGAAGGGTTAAATTCAACCTCAAATTCATCCTTCTAGGAGGAATATCTTAAAAGCCTTGAAGAGGTGAGTTGGGGATTCTAACCCCTCTTTCAGTCAAGTAGATGTGACTCTTGATAAACACTTTGTAGATTGCTCAATTTTCTCAATCTGAAGAATGGATGGAGTAGAATTAATTTAAGTCCATTATTTCAGACGTTATTGAATGAGCACCACCGCGATGCTTTGTTTCACTGCACCCATCTCTGAGAAGTTCCAGTGACAGAAGGGGCCCAGCTTACCGCGTTCTCCTGGGGACCCCGGCATGCCTGCATTTCCCGGGAAGCCTGGTGTGCCTGGAGGTCCTTGTTCACCAGGGGCTCCAGGTGAGCCCGGTCTCCCCGGCTCCCCAGGAGGCCCTTGGATGGTCCGGATGGATGAGGAGTGGCTGGGGATCTGGTTGAGGATGGCTGTGTACCTGGCCATGTGACCTGAGGCATGAAGCATGAAGACAGCATTCAGAGAGAGGTCTCACAAAGGAAGAAACCACGAGGGATATTATTCTGTAAACCTACGAACAATTCTGTCAGAGACCCATCCAGGGAAACAGCACACCCCTCGGAAATATGTTGATTTCCAACTTAAATTTTTTTTTTTAATTTTACTTTGGATGATATTTATGAGTAGCTTGTATTCAAGTCACATCTCATAGGTTTGGAATTCCACAGCTCACGGCAGCATCTCAACAAACATCACAGAGCAAACAGCATCAGTTTTCCATTCACCCTCCACACTTATCTGACCCCTAAACCCTCACCCAGCTGCCTTTTCTCCAGCAATTACCCCCCGGAAAGTTATTTGTCTTTTTTCCGACCCACAGTATCCCCACCCTCTTGCTTATGAATCCCCAGACAAGTGCTCTGTCTCAACTCATCCCTTGGTTGCCAAGCCCTTTTTCAGGAATCTTCACTTGGGTCTCAGCTACAGAAACTCCCACTAGCTATATTTAAAAAAAAAAAAAAAAGATCTGGCACTCTCTCCCACAATCCCTTAACTCAATTATGCCTGGAAGAATATATCCTAATAATTAAAAGTACAGATTTATAAAGTACTTGATACTATAATGCTTCCTTTTCCAGCATCATCAGGACATGCAATTTTCCTACATAAATGAATTTTCTAGATGCCTATCATTATCCCCTCTTGAAACATTCAAAGCTAAATAAAAAAATGTACTAACTATTTTTTAAGGAATTCATTCTAGAATATGTTCCATGCATTCTTTCCTTAAGCACTGCACTGTGACCATGTCTAGGGATTCCCCCCACTCCCTGCCCCCCGTGGGGTTTATTAGGAGGCAGGCCCATGGCTGCCTGGGTGGTAAGAGGCTGCTGCTCCTGATTTCTCGGTTTCCTCCTTCTAAAATGGGGCCTTGCACTGATCCCTCAGCTGTCACCATGTTGGCCTTGCACTGATTCCCTTTTAGCCCTTCCAACCATGATTCTTCTGGTCAACTGTGAACTGAACACCAAAGAACTGATCTTCCAAGGAATTATATGCTAATCAATAAATCAAGTTCTGAGTGGAGCCTAAGGAAGAATTCGAGCCTCTGAGTAGGTTGGTCATTCCTTACCAAATTACAGGCAGTCTCTTCAATTTCCTTCTCTTACAACTGCAAGGCCTCTCTCTCTCTCTCTCTCTCTCATAGATTGATTTGGGCTTTCTTATCTAACCCTTTCCTGGCCTTCACTTACTAGACAGAAGTCATTCACAAAAGTCTAATAATTCTTAAGGAGAAATACTCTACGGTGAACCCTCAATTTTTAAAGTATGTTTTAAATAATGATACATTCATACGAGAAATTTATTCTATAGTAAATAAGACAAAAAGATCATGGACTCTTTCTCCTGTGGTCTGTGAGCCATATTAAGGTCTAAGCCTTATGTTTTCTTCATGTAGTGGTCTACTCATTGACATTAGACACTTGAAATGAAAAACCCACAAAAAAAGCCATGGTACAGGTCAAAAGCGACAAATGTTCAATTTTCCTTTTATAATTTATTGTGTTTCTAAACATCTAATTTTAGCATTAAACACGAATAGTTAACATTTAGCTAGTAAATTCTCTTTCTGTCTCTCACACACACACAATTTAGTCTGGGCAATGTCATATAAATTAAAGTTAAAACACGGGGAGCATTATGACTGTGTGTGAAGTTAGTAGCTTGGCACTCCATTTGCCCTGATACTTTTGTCTTAATAAAAACTCTGCCAAGTCCAGGCATATTTTGAGTCCATGCCTTCCCCCAGAGTGAGTTTGGGTTTATCTTAGAACCACAGATGGAATTTTAGACTCAGCCAATATGGCTTTCTTGGACACTTTCAGGACTCCCTTAGCCCAACTCCCAAACTTCCTTGGGTTAAAATAAATATAACCCCAGAGCTGATAAAGTATCCATTGGGTAACGTCAGCCCCAACTGAGAAGTAGAGGATGCTAGTAGGGTGGGGGCCAAACACCAGAGCAAGGTAGGGTTGAGAGGACTATTTCACCTCTACTTGGCTTCAGATTTCCCAAAACTAAACAAATTACTGTCGAAGAGAAGGATCCACACTAGTAACCCAGTGGTTAGTCAGGGGGTAGGAGGGAAGTATGTAAACGGGGTGTATGTAAACGAATGAACTCTAAACTAGAGTGCTGTTGAAAAGCTTGATCTTAAGATGAAGAAATGGAACAAGTGTGGCATCGAGTGTGTTCTGATATAATTTTTGGCACAAAGCCCCAGTATCACATCAATGTCACATCAAGCCTGTCTCTGTGTGTGTGAGTGCACACATGCGTCTGTGTATCTTGGCAAAAAGCCTAAGGAATAAAGGGCAGAACCTTCAGTGAACCAGAACATAACAGGTGTGAAATGAACAAGAAGATATCCATTTAAACTTGTGCATTAAGGAAAATCAACACCACGCATCATCTTTTTGAAGGTAGCTTCTGAAGATGCAGTCTGGCAGCTTGTAAGCAATGAATGTTTGAGGAAAAAACCTATCCATTTGGAGTATGAAAAAGAAATAGAAGATTTGATCTGGGCAGTCAAGTTAAATCTATATGGCAAAGAGAGACAGTTCTTGGCCCAGTGACACAAAGGTGTTTAGCTTCTGTGCCATTGATTTAGAGCTGTAGGGTAATTTGTAATGATCTCCTAGCCCGAGATGAATCAGTGATGGTCACTGGTAAAGCTTCCACGTCTACACCCAAACACAGCTTTACCAGAGTTTTCCTGGTCATTGCTCTTGCTTGGGTGGACAAGGGAAAACAGTCCCATCACCACAAGGCACTTACTCTGGATGAGCTGCTCACACACTTGACGTGCCACTGCTCGCACCATGGCTTGAGACTGCAGGTCACCCTGGATGAGAAAAAAAGCATCCCCCTGACTCATCCACAGCCCAGCCACATGGCCAGGTGGACTGGCCATGCACTGGCCATGGCTGTGAACCCAACTTGCCCCATTCTTCCCATGAGGGCTCTTTGGCTCCTAGCGACAGGTAGGCTTGGCTTCCATGGTGCGTGTGCACACAGAGAAAGAGTAAGCAACGTGACATTCATGGTTCAGGTTTCTTGAGTGTCCTTACTAGAGCAACAAGCTCAAGTAAGTATTTCTGGTCCCAGATTCTAAAAATTTAATAGTTTTGAAACAAACCCATATATATTTCATGTCTTATTTACAGCTCTATAGAGCTTATAAAATGCAGCACTTTCTCAAGCAGTGGCTCATTTAGGACTAATAACAGCCCAGAGGAAGGATATTAAACCCACTTTATAGCTAAGCAGCATTAAACACATTCCTTAAGGTTTCATGGAGGTAACCAGATGAACCTCCCGCCACTCACTGCTGTTTCTACTATAGCCAATGGCACAGTTCTCTCAGCAGCTGCATAATTTCTAAAAGGAGAGGGAAGATCCCTGGATTAAACGGATTGATGTTTTGGGACCAGTTCTTCCATCCTGTGTCTGCCATTGTCTTCCTCGGTGTCAAACTTGGGAGCATCAGGAAACACAACCCCCCACGCTACCACTTGGCATGTGTGTAGAGCTTTTACTTTTCTGAAGCCCTTTTAGATCCATTGTATACTTTTCTCTTCCAATCCACTTTGTGAGTTAAATGAGTTCAGTTTTTCCCATTTTATCTTTTTTTTTTTTTGGCAGTTTTTGGCCAGGGCTGGGTTTGAACCCACCACCCCCGGTATATGGGGCCAGCGCCCTGTTCCTTTGAGCCACAGGTGCCGCCCTCCCATTTTATCTTTAAAGAAATGAGCCCCATGTCATTGAGCTAGAAGGCAGAAAAGATGCAACTAGAAATTGACTCTCCTAAACTTCCAGCCACGGGGGCTGTACCACTGGAAAACACGCTCACAGTCCCATGAGCTGGAGAGAGAAGAAAGAGCAATGAACACCCACAGTAGTAAATGGCCAAGCTTTTTCAGGCGTGTGCAATGGAAGGTGTGAAGCTGCCAGGGGCCAATAAACAGAACCGCGGGGTACTCACTCGCTCTCCTCGCTCCCCCTTTGGTCCAGGGACACCCTGAAAAAATAAAAAATAGTAAAAAAAAAAAGCCAAGTTACTTACGATACTGCACTCAGCTAAGAGTAATGATACTGCATCTTCCCTTAATTTATGAAGACATTTTTCTAAGCTCTAATAATCGTGCAGCAAAAGTAGTTACACAATAGGAAATTTACACTTAAATCTTTAATAGAGATTAAAGACAACAAATTGGCCACGTCTTAAGTGAAAAGTATCATTTCTCCATGCATTTTTCTCCCCTGCAAGTAATGACTGAGTTGGTAAAAAAAATGGCTAGGTTCTTATTCCCACTGTTTTTGTTCTCAACTTTAAAAGTAATCTACCTCTTAAAATTTGTAGTTTGATATTTGCTTGGCGAATTGATGCCACGTTAACCCTTTCAATATCATTCCCTTTTGTTACATTTCTGTTATGGGGACTGTATATTGAAATAATTGTATAAAGCATTTGTAGCAGTTTAACAATAAAATATTTAAAATTATTTAAATTGTTTTGGACTCTTCAGTTGTATTATATGTGATTTACTTCTCACACATTTTGAGTTGTTAATCCTGGAGCATGTTCCAACAGGCAATTTGCTGTTAGTTATTTTATTGCATCTTGTTGGAGAGTTCTAAAACAGACTATTCTAATGGAAACATTAACATTTACAGTTTGATGTAAAAAAAAAAAATCTGACCAAACAAAAGTAGATCTTTTATAACTTCTGCTTCTCCAACATTTTATTTATTTATTTAATTATTCATTTTATTGAGACAGAGTCCCACTTTGTCACCCTTGGTAGAGTGCCATGGCATCACAGCTCACAGCAGCCTCAAACTCTTGGGCTCAAGTGATCTCTTGCCTCAGCTTCCTGAGTATCTGGGACTGCAGGCACCCAACACAGTACCCAGCTTTTTTTTTTAGAGATGGGGTCTCGCTCTTGCTCTAGCTGGTCTTGAACTCCTGAGCTCAGGCAATCCATCTGCCTCGGCCTCCCAGAGTGCTGGGATTACAGGCATGAGCCACCAAGCCCGGCCTTCTCCAGCATTTTATTGCAGAGATGTGGCATTTTAAGGCCACAGCATTAGAATCACACAGCAATACTGCATTGCAACTGGCATTTTCACTGAGTAGATTCTTCGTGTCTTTCCACATTGAACTCCATTCTATTATTGTACTCTGTTGAAGCTTCATAACTTATTTTACAAATCTCTTCTGGATAGCTAAGTTATTTCAATTGTTTTAGGGAATATCTCTAAATAGAAAATAATATCTTCTCAATTTAGGTGTTCAAGTAATAGATGAGATTAGTGAAATCCCACAGACTTTCTGTCTGGTATTAGGGAACACAATTCTCCAATGTGGGAGCTCATTTTTACATGAATTCTCCACTGAATTATTATTTCATAATGTGGTTTAGCTATTCTTTGACCCATAAGAGATTTTGCTATTACTGTAAAAAAAAATTCACTGAAAAAAGTGGTGTTTTCAGTGTTTCTGAAATAAAATTACACTTATAATGCAAAACATGTGTCTTCAGAATTTCCCATTTTTGTTTCAACTCTGAGGCAATGTTCATTGAACAACATTTTTATAGTCACTTCTAAAAGGAGAGTGAGTGGAATTTATAAATGGAATTTGCCACGTTGTCAGACTGTTTCCAGTTGTTACTTCAATCTCAACAGATTCCAAACCAGACTCCCTGTCGTCTCCAAAATCTCTGCTCAGTTCACAGTTATCCAAACTCAAAAATTTTAGTTTCACCCCACGGAGTGCAGGTAAACAGGCTTTCCAGGGAAAGAAATTTCCCTGACTTAGAGTGCTTGTTGATTTCACAGGTGTCAATGCCTTTACTCCCACTAATGTCAAGCTGCAAATGAGCTGTCCCTGAACATGAAGTTGGGAAGGAAAGAGAAGCGCACAACTGACCCTCTTGGGCAGATACGTACCTCACTCTGGAAGTTTTGAGATAGACTGTGCTATGAACCATTATTTTACTTCCAAGAAACACAGTGGATAGCGTCCTTTCTGATTCACCCCGCAAGTTTTAACTTGCTGGGTGTATCAGTGATGCTGGGAAGGCTTCATTTGTTTTCATTTTAGATTTTATGTTTCTTGATTTTTGTGTATCTTAAAACTTTCATAATGACCCATATATAAGTGGTCCTCCACCAGATCTATCTTTTTTCTCCCCTTTCTCGCCTCTCTCATATCTATTCAATACACACTCACATTTTTTTTTTTCATTGCATCACAATTCTTATATCCATCCCTTCCATTTTACCACCCAGGTGCAACTAGGGAATCTGGCGCATCCTTTTAGCTGACTCCTGCTGGAAGTTGCTCTTCCCAGTTAATCTTCCCTTCAACCCCAGACTCCTCTTCCTCAGATACCCCCCACCACACCATGTAGAAAGCTCAGGGACTATCCACTGATGGCTGCTCTTCCTTCATTTGAAATCACTCAGTGATTCTCGGACATCCATCTGACAAATCCAAAGTTTGTGAATACAGTCTTTTGTAATTTAGTCCCAGATTCTCTTCCTACTCTTTAAAATTATAATTTCTTCTTTTCATAGGCCCAATCTAGGTAGCATATGAACAATTTGAAATGTAGGAAAAGTTTAACCCTAAATCTTACAAATTAACTACCAAGCACGGGATTACTTTAATGTAGTATTTAGTTAGAGTATCAGTTATTTTACAGTAGATTTTTGTTGTTACACATATTTAATTACAAGTCAAAGCATTGATTTCTCTTCCCTTTATGGAAACGGCAAGATCCTTAAAACTGGGGACAATAGCTCGCATTCCTTTATATTACCAAAACACCTCACTAGTTTCTTGCATAAAGAACCACTCTAAAATTCATCTCGGTCCCATATTAAATCGAAACATCTATTATAAATCAAGACTACTGTCGACCTCCTCTGATCTTATGTTTCCTTTTGCTCTATTAATAAAATGAAAAGAAAATATTAACTGACTTCAACTAGAAGTATAAATCGACCCTTTCATGTGCCGTACAATAATTTTCCAAGGTTGCAAATGAAACCAATCATCAACTAAACACAAGAGAATTTTATTTAAACATACACGTGGTCTGCATACGGATAATGTTAGAATGTTGGTATTGGGTCTAAGGATATTTGTTCTAAAATTCTTCCAACTTTGAATATGTTTGAAAACTTTTACATTAATATTTTGGGGAAAAATCCCCCAGGACATTGGACCTATAAGTCATTCAAACTCTCTGAGTTGCCTCGTAAGATGAAGCCAGCAAATCAAGTGATTTCTGGGGTCCTTTATAAGGGGTCTTATAGAAGGGAAATAAGGAGCCCAAGAAACAGAGATTGATGAAAAATACAAAGGCTGGCTTGCAATGGAAGGATTTCAGTGTCTAAGAGAAAGCAGACCCTCACAATGTGTGACCTCTTATGCTAGTTCCATAGGCAGTGCCTGTATCCACCTTATGGATTTCTGTGTCCCCAGCTCCCAGGACTGCACCTGGCCCGTGACAGGTGCTCAAAAACTATGTATTAACTGAAAAGAATCAATGACTGCATTTCACTTTAAGTATGATTGACAAGCCAATTTGTGCCTCATTTGAACTCTGATCGACACACAAAAAGTATTTAAGACCTACTCAGGCAATGGTCTTTTTAAAAAAAGACTTAGTTCAGTTAAAATAAATACTCAATTTCTATTACCAAAATGTTTTGGAAAAGTAAGATTTATATAGCATTCCCCTGCCCCCAGTCCAAATGGCTTTTTGGAAGTAAACGTACTTGCTATGCCCTCTCTCATTCCTTAGACTTCACCGATGGACATGTTGCTAAAGAAACACGAATGTCCACTTGTAGGTCCCACGGGAGATAAGAGCTATTTATATTACCACCAAATAAATCCTTAACAGAAATAGCTTTTCAGGCATTGGAGGCAAAAAAAAAAAATCAAATCAAAACAAACAACAAAAAAACCTCCAACGCCCCCTCAAATAAAAACCAACAAAAAAGCAGAAAATGAAATAACTACTCCACATTTTTACCATGTTAAGAAACTGTAAAACTAGCTGTTAATATGTAAGCTGTTTTACCACGTCCCACATACTGTTCTTGGTGCTGGCAAGTAACCCTTGTTACAGCCCCATAAAATTAACTCATTTAATTCTTATAGTACTCCTATAAAATTAACTCATTTAGTGCTTGTAACACTCCTACAAGGTTAATGCATTTATTCTTTAGAATGGTCCTATGAGATATTATTCCCATTTTACAGATTAGAAAAATGAGGCACTGAGAAGTTAAATCACTTGCGTGAGGTCACACAGGAAAAGCTGGGCCCTGAGTCCAAACTGGGGTCTCTGGAATCTGCCCGTATCCTGAGTCTACTCTATCGCCCCACTGAAAGAAAGCCCTGCTCAATAACTCCTATTCCCATGAAGGTAATTTTTTCTAATTAAAATAAAACAAAACAAGCAAACATGCCCCCCCCCAAAGCCGAACTCCAATAATTAGGTTGTTAAGTAATTGAGTCATTTTTAAAGATCCATTTTATCTTCTATATTTTTATTTCTGTGCTTTTTGATATTTTCCTTCCTATCATTTATTCCACTGGATTATTTGAAAAGCGTTTCAAATTAGAGAATGGAATTATAGTGCAGACCTGATTGATTTGGTAAATGGACAGCATCCATGATTGGCACCCTCTGGGATGTCGAGATGGACCTGTTTAATTGGGGTGGAAATTTCTCAAACTCAGTCCCATGATGCTTGTAATTAAGTAGCTAACGGACAGATTAGGCAGTCTCGGTGAAAGATCTTTTTAATGATATATCTGTACAGATAGAAATCGCTTTTTATTTCAACTTCTCTGACATCTTTGATTTTTTTTTTTACAAAGTAAAATAAAAACAAAATAAAAATTCCTGAGCAAGCGAAGGCCCATAACTTCACCAAAGTCTGCTTTGAGGGAAAACACATATTCCTTGCAGATGCAGACAGGAAAAAGTGGCATATTTTCCTTTAATTTCAGGAACATGTGAAATGTAAAGAAAAGAAAATACAGTAGCTACATTCATAGATTCACAGAATTTTGGGGCTGAAAGGAAGAGAAATGATCTCATGGTCCAAGTGCCACGTATTAAAGTTGTCTGTTAAACAAAATCAAAACATCTTAGGCTGGCTCTAAAGGTCTTCCATGACCTGACCCCTAATATATAAGAACATTCTTCTTGGACAAGTGAGGTGGCTCACACCTGTAATCCTAGCACTCTGGGAGGCCGAGGCAGGTGGATCACCCGAGCTCACGAGTTTGAGACCAGCCTGAGCAAGAGCAAGACTCAGTCTCTCAAAATAGCCGGGTGTCATGGTAGGCACCTGCAGTCCCAGCTACTTGAGAGGCTATGGGAAGGTGATAGCTTGAGCTCAAGAGTTTGAGGTTGCTGTTGCGGTGAACTTTGATGCCATGGTGCCATGGCACTCTACCGAGGGTGACAAAGTAGGATTCTGTCAAGAAAGAAAGAATGAAAAGAAAAGAAAAGAAAAGAAAAGAAAAGAAAGAAAGAAAAAAAGAAAGAAAGAAAGAAAGAAAGAGAAAGAAAGAAAGAAAGAAAGAAAGAAAGAAAGAAAGAAAGAAAGAAAGAAAGAACTTCAAACTAAGATAAAGTGAAAGCCAGCAGAAATTGAAAGCAAAAATAAAAAAAAAAAAG